>JAPKLW010001607.1:30981-91783 GCA_026898455.1 Plectranthus barbatus
CCCGATGCCACCTCAGCTTCCAGTCTCCACGTCAATTGACATGGGCTGCATCGGTCTAAGTGGAGTAATTTCCTTTGCAATCATCGAACTTCACATACTTCGATCGACACATCCTCGTGTTGGTCAAAACAGAACCCTTTATTACAAAATCCTTCATCTTTTGGTCAACTTTTCACCTATTTGATGTATTTGCCTGCAAAACCGAGCACCACAAGCATAATACCTACCAATATACACTCATGCTCAATAATTAAACTAAAACTAATGCAAATGTCTGAAATACTAGAGAAAATAATACAATAAGTGAGTGGAAATACGAGCTTATCACTTGCAATAAACAACTCATGTCTGAATTAACAATCATACGATGCGAACAAACACATCCAGTTATCTCGTCGATAGCGAGATCATACGGTAAGTAAGGGATCACAGAAGATCGTATAGATTATTCGACCTAGCAAGATATAAATAGTTTTCACAACTGAGACAGTTTCTGGTATGAATATCGATTTAGGTTGCGACACACAAGTCCTATAAGTGGTTAATCTTGGCTGCTTTGTGTGACCGGTACATCTCAATGTATTGATATGATCAATAGTGAGATGAACCATTCTACTTGACATATGAATGAGTAAAAATCTCGTTAACTTGGTCAGATCTAAAGTCTATTGAAGGCTGAGGGGCACACATGGGTTGACTGTCACTTTGACTTGCTATGGTGGAGAGTCTTACATGTACTCGTATATTTGCATCTTGGGTGATGACAGTTTGTGTGGGGTTTTCTCAGGCTGGATTTAGATAACCATATCCGTTTAAGGATGGTGACATTCCCTGGGAAGCTCAAGAGGTTCGTTATGCTAAGTCATGCAGGCTGAATCATTGTTTCAAGCATAAGCGATAAGGGTTGAGTGGTAAGACTCAGGAATGATAAGAGATTAATTAATTACAGCTAACTGTCATGTGCTGAATTAATTAATGAATGTTTGAAACCTTAAATATGGGGATTAACCAAGTCAATGCAACCCGTTCCTAATAACGTGGTAATAAATGGGTAGATCAACATTAATTCACTGGTGGCATGAATTAATGTTTATTAATTAATTATGTTTTGGGTTGAGCATGGAATTAATTAATAAGAGGCCCACTTTATTATTTGCATTTGATCTCTGGTCTGGCCCATTAAATCCTCTGAGCCCATTAGATAGGGTTTATTAAACCCTAATAGCCTGTACTCTGGATCTATAAATAGATCAGTTCTCTCAGTCCCACATAAGATTATAGTTTTCACAAAAATTAAAACCCTAGAAAGAATCAGAGTGGCGGCGGCTGCAGTAGGAAGAATAGGAGAAATCGAGTTCTTATAGTGCAGTTTTAATCCGGTAGCGTATCCTCACCAGATTTTTGGATCGAGAAAGGGAATAGATCTGAAGATCAGATCTGCAGGAATACCAAACAACCATCTACCGCAGTTATTCAAACCGTTGCAGTTGAGGTATTCCTTGAATCCATGGTATTAAATTGAATAGGAGCATGCGTAGGGCATTTACTGTTTGTCATGGTATTTATTTTGATATTCCATAAAACGATCTGGGAGTTTAAGAAATAAATGGCGATTCTCATCGCCTATTGTATACTCAGTTCCTACATGATCATAAAATGTGCTTGCAACAAAAATCCATCTGTTGCTTGAAACAAAGCCCAAGGCAGTGGAATAAACGATTTAGAACACATGTTAAACATTGGGTTTAATAGATCAAAGTTTGACAAGTGTGTATATATGAAGAGTGGCTTTGATTCTTCCCTGATCTATTTGCTACTCTATGTAGATGACATGCTTCTAGCAGAGAAGCTGTTAACTGATATTGAATCTGTGAAGGCTGATTTGAAGCATGAGTTTGACATGAAGGATTTAGGCAAGACAAAGAAGATCCTGGGGATGGATATCGATAGGAATGTTGTTAGAAACTAGGAAACTGGTTTACCCTTTATTTGATGTTTTGGTGTGTCAAAACTAGCTTTAAGTTTCTAGTCAGTTTCTACATGTAATCCTTGTATAGGATAAATTGAGTTGTAATAGAAATTAGAAACTGGAAGCTCAGAAGATCAAGAAAATAGAGATCTAGTTTCTAAACTGGAAACTAGAAAAGAGAGCTCTAGATGCTGAAATCAAGTTTCAGAACTTAAAGATGAAGAAACTACGAAACTAGAAATCAGAAATCTAGTTTTGGAACTTGAAACTTGAAAAGACTAGAAAGTCAGTTTTTGGAAATTGACTTTTCACCAAAGGAAACCAGAAACTTAAAACTTAAAATCTAGAGGATTTTTAGTTTTCAGTTTCAAAGCTTAAAGAGCAAGTGAAAAGCAAGAAGATAAAAGGAATCCGAGTGGAACTCAAAGTCTTATCCAAGATTCCTTAAAGTGTCGACCAACAATCATGTACGAGGAATCTTAAGTTTTTAAGTTCCTCAGACTGAAACTTGCTCTGACAAAGAGCAGGTGAAAGTACACTGCAAAAGCAAGTCAAAGCAGAGCAGAACAGGCTGCTATAGCAGGAAGAATGGCGATGATTGGACGACATACTCTTTGTCTCTAACGGACATAATTCAAATGATCGAATCTTTAGCCTATAAATAGCAGACCACTTCTTCAGAGAAGAGCACAAATTATTCACGTGAAGAACAAACCGTTACTCTGTCAAACTTAAAGCTCTCAAAATACTCTAAACATTCCGTGTGTCTGAACACGAGGCTTAGCTTTCTAGCTGAAGCTGAACATTCCGTGTGCCTGTAAAGAACACGAGGCTTAGCTCTCTAACTTAAGCTTATCATTTGGTGTTTATTACTTTTCAAGTAATAAACACAGTAGTCAGTTTTCCTTACTGGAATGCTGATTATCACTGGCAACTGCCAACCACCGACGTTCTGGGAAGAACAACAAACATCCACCATTCCAGTTTGAAGGCTGCGAGGTGCGTCCTCACTTCAAGACTGAAGAAGGAAGCAGACCAAGTTTTTGGGCGAGTGAGCTAGCAGGCCGATGGACATTGGCATCCAACGGGCTAGTTACAGATCATGAAGATCTTGTAATCTGTTACTTAGTGAATTCCCAGATTAAGTTTCGAAGAAAGGGAAGTAGGACTTAAGGATCCGAACCACTATAAATATCCTGAGTCATTTACTGCTTTATTTAAGTCTCTGCAATTTAAGTTTTCAAGCTTATTTGAAACCTTCAATACTTTCTAAGTATTGAAATGTATATCTGTGAACTAAAACTTAAAACTATCAGAGTTTAAGTCTAGCTAAATCAAGTTTTCAGAAATTGAAAACTGAAAATTGAGTTTCAATTTTTAGAGGTTGTTGTGTGCTGCAATCTGATTCAGTACAATACGCAAGTGCACGTAATCTAACAAGTAATATAGATCAAGAGTCTAGATGTCGTACCCAAGGGAGTGAGGTTAGAACCGTGCACACAAAATTGCTTGCAAATAAGGTTGGTAATGTGACGAACTTAAACTTGAAATTTAAATATGCATAAACAATAATTCCAAGCAAAGCAAACAACAATAATATCTCTTCCTGCCACAGAATAATCATGTAGTTTCCAAGAAACAGTCAACAAGGATGAGAAACACACTCGGGTTATGGAAATCTTTACTATTGCTATCCTATATGCTAAAGCCTATGTCTCGAATTACTCTTAGTCTTAAACCTTCAAAAAGTGCCTGGCAAGTTTCTACTCTACTAGATCTACATTCTCCTATCATGCGTCATATTCCTATAATTTTTATGATAGTCGAATGAGAGCAATACTGGACTGGGTTATTCACTAAATCATGCCTTCACATATGCCTATGGAAGAGACACGAATGCCTATGGTTTCCTCGACCTATATCTCCTTCTGGTCTCAATAGGTGAAATATCTCCACTCACTTTCGTGCTCAAGAGATCAAACATTCCAAAACCACAAACAAACTCAGATTCGAGCGTAACATAACTTTAATATATATTCAAGATCAAACAAAGACTCCACAACCCAAGTGTAATGTGGTTTAGCTCATGATCGAATAAAGAACAAAATAAAACTTAAGATCATTCACCATCTTGCAATTTTAACTACAAAACTCAAAACGAAATTATAAAACTCGTTGGTGATGATCCACGAATGACTGGGCTTATAGCTTCCACTGCACGCATTCCTTCTCCGTTCGTGTGTGTCTCTTTTTGAAATTGTGTTCTTCCTTGATATTTTCCTTCCCCTTCTTTTACTTCCCCCATCGATTACTTCTCATGGGCTTCCATTCTTCCACGTGTCGGCACCTTTTTTCACGCTTCTAACAACATTCTGGGCTGTTATTCGACACCTGTCCCTTCCAGCAGACAAGATCCAAAAAGTGTTTGATCTTTGTCTTCATGTGGTCCCGGAAAGCATCTTCTTCATTTTACTTCTTTGCGGCTTCCATGCTCTAGCATAAATCTCGGCTGGTATGCGACGGAGAAGCTTTAGCATTCCGAACCTGGTCAAAATCCTTACAAAAACATGCAAAAACTTATTAAAAACCTAAATGATCAAAATAAAGTGCAAATACCACAAAGATACAAATAAGACCATAAAATACCTAAAATGAGGACAACTCTTATTAAAAACAACATCTAAAACAAGCTAGAAAGGAATAAAAGATAACTCATTATGAGAGTTATCAGAGTACAAACATATTAAATTACTTCCGCTGCGTACAAAAATACTCTGATCTCGGGACCAACAAGTGGTATCAGCACTGGTCAGTCCTTACAGGCTGGTCGTGTTGAGTCGCTTACGACCGGATCCATTTTCTTGCACTTGTTTCTTTCTGATTTAGCTCAGGTACATCAAGATGATGAACATCGTCAAGCTTCCCAAGTACTCTGCAGAAAAGTACAACGTATGGAAGAAAAGGTCTCTCATCATGCTGAAGAATATTCACCCAGAGATGGCTGAGGTGATAGCAAATGGACCTCTAAAGATTACAAAGGTCGACGTTCAGCTTAGAGAAACAGATGGCCCAGAGATCGTTGAAAAGCCATATGCTGAGTGGACCAGCTGAAGACAAGGCCCTTGCACACCTTGAGCCGATGGCCTACGAACTGATTTTGGCATCCCTACCAGAAGCCTTGGTTGAAGAAGCCCTGGAGTATAACAATGCCAAAGAGGTATGAGATTTTTTTGGTACTCTATGCCAGGAAACTGACCAAATGAAGCGCAACAAAATGCAAAACTGCGTGGACAAATATGAATCCTTCCAGATGCTTCCTGGAGAGAATATCAAATCAATGGAAGCTCGGTTCAATGCTATTGTCTGCGAACTTAAATACTTGGGGAGAGAGTACACTGTTGTTGATCTAAATGCAAAGATCCTCTCGAAGATGCCCAAGGAAGACTGGTTTGTTAAAACTACTAGCCTAAAGGAGAAAGATTTGTCGAAGATGTCGACAAAGGATGTATTTGCCCAACTTCAAGCACATGAGTGGGACATCCAAATGGTCAACAAGAATGAGGCAGTTCGAAGTGCAAGCTCACCAGTTACAAATGAAGAGGATGCTGCCTTCTTTGTTAAAAGGAATTTCCAGAGAAGACCAAAAAAGCCGTACCAATCTGAAAAACCAAGCGGTCAGACATCAGCATCAAAGAATGCTCCTACAACCTCATACTCCCACAAGAAAGAAGAGGAAACCTCAGTTGCTGAACTGGAGGAGCAAATGCGGAAACTGACCAAGCTCATTGAAAGAGCTAAAGCAAAAACTGAAGGATCACAGGAAGGTGATCAAAAATTCATTGAAAGAGCACCTAAAGCCTGCCTTGAGCGCAATTCTCCCAACCATCTCAAGTATGAGTGCCCTCTTGTTGATAAAGAGGAGAGAGAAAGATTTAAGAAATTTTTTGAGAAGAGAGCTTCTAAAGCTGTTGCCAAGGCGATGCTCTCCAGAACTGAAGTTCCAGATATTCCCGACAACAATGATGGTCATTATACATCGAATGATGAGTCGGAGGAGGAAGCCCTCTTGGTCTTCATGGCTGCAATCGGAGATGATGCTTCAGACGTTGAAATTGAAGAACTGGGAACTAAAAAACTGGTAACTGATTCTAACCTAGTTTTTAGTTCTTCTGCACGCATACTCGAGGACTCTGAATCTATTTGCTCGGATTCAGATGATGTTTCCCTCGAAGATCTTTCAAAAGAATTTACAAAATTTCATGAATTGAAAGATATTTTAGTCAGTGAAAACACCTCACTAGGATTCATCCAAGTAGGGGGAACACTTACTTGAGGTCAGAGCTCAATCATATTTCAGTTTCAAGGGCTACGAAGACTATACACCCGGGATCAGTTTCAGTTCCCGAGACTTTAACAAAAACTCAGTTTTCAAAAAGAGTTTGCACACACCCACTACTCTTTCTGCATTGCATCCAAATAGCATTCATTATTACATAAGGAAGAGTAAGGTTGAGAAAAAATCACAAAATATCAAGGTGAAGCAAGTTTGTATTCCAAAGACTAATCTGAACCTTATTATCATTATCAATAAAAATAAGAGAAAATTGAAGTGCAGATCCAAGTACCATGTTGCCCCGCTCAATTCATACGGGCCATTGTGGCATTATTTTCAGAAATAAAATAAAAATGAAACGTGGTCTCTCGTGTTTCGTAAAAGAATCTTTACTAGAGAACAACTTTTAGCCTTTTCTCCCTGCTTTTTGAATTAATAAAGCAAAGGGATGTCCCTTGTTCGGGGTGCAGTGGTAAAAGCACTCTACCTATAACCAAAAGGTCATGGGTTCGAACTTCTATGGGGACATGTAGGGTGTTTGTTTAAATTAATGTAATAAATTTTTTAAAAAAATAAAGCAAAGAGGATTGATGAGTCATCACCCCCCAAACTAGCCTATATTCATCATCAACTTTTATTGGATTTGGGCTACTCTATTTTTAGTATAGATTATTTATTTATTTTTTTATTATATTTTTTAATTCTAGATGCAACCGTAGCTATTAATCAATAATCCTGTTATTCTTTCTTCATCAATAGTCCCAATGTATACCCAAAAATAGAAAGGAAAGAATAATCGCTCACTTGGTCAGAAATGGCTCATGCAGTGCTCCAATCTCCCTTGCAGGCACCACAGGACGAATCCTAAATCAAGATCTGCTTCCCATCTCCCTTAGAAGAAAAACAACAAATTATATTTGGAAGTCAAATTTATTTAGCCACTTTCTAATTATCTAATTGTTTAAAAGGTACAAGTTTTAAAATATAAGTTTGATTTAGTAATGATTGGAAAGAGAATTGACATTTGAATGATTGTGCATTAATTATTTTGAATGTATTACCTAGCTACCCTACTCATTCTCTCTTTCTCACTATCACTTTCTTCCTCCAACTCTACCATTGTTGTTCATGTCGAGAACATTCAAGCTCTCGATCTCTAAAATTAAAATGATATTGATTTTAATTTTAATTTTTGCATTGCAAATATAGACGTGGAAGAGGTCGGCATTGTATGGGATTATCCCGTCAATGAATTTTCGATATCTTGAATTGTATCTCGAGATCTCGAATAATTATTGCATTTTGAGATCTCAATTATTATTGTTCTCGATTATTATCTCTCAAATTGGAATAATAATTCGAACAAGTCGAATTGAATTATCTCTCAACTTTAATACTCCATCCGTCCCGATTATTTATTAAAGAATTCATACAATTCATATGGGAGGTAGTATAATTTATTAAAGAATATATTCAATACTTAAATTAAAATCTTGAATTAGAATATAATCTCAATTTTTGGTGTTAAAATTCTCGAAATGCAAATGGTATTATTGTTTAATAGTTGCACTTCCATTTATTCTCATTGCATTCCTTCAATGCCATGAGTAAAAGAAATTTGTCTCATTCCATCTTCAATTCATTCATATTAATATATTATCTCGAATTGGAATTATCTATGTATTACAACAATTATTCCAATAATTAAATAAAAATCTCGAATGTTTCGAGATTTTATATATTACAACAATTATTTTATATTTTCGCGATGTTAACATCCATTCTTTGTTAACATTCGAGATTTAACATTCATGCACCATTTCGAGATCTCGAAATATGCATAATTTGAAGATCTCGAATGCACCATTTGAGATCTCGAAATGCCATTTTGAGATCTCGAAATGCCGAATTCACTTAAGAGATCTCGAATTCTTATTGATCTTATTATAGGTCTTTTATTATTATTTTTTTAGTTAATACATTATACAATTAAAACATCTTAAAATGTATTATACAATATAAACATCTTGATATGTAATACATTTTATATGAATTCATACAATTCATAGGAGTTTCCTATAGAAAATGTAATACATCCTACAAAAGTTTGTCTATAGTTGATTAGTGTATAAATAGTATTATATAATCTAAACATCTTTGAAAAGAATGATTATTGTTAATTTAATTGTAATGAATGTTAAATCTTTGTAAAGAATGTTAATTTATTTGTCTAATCTACGAAATTAAGTCAATTATTGATTCAATTAGCTAATTTTTGTCATATCAAAAATCTTAAAATGAAATTCCGACATCTATTGAGATCATTATTGGTCTCGAAATTAGAGAGTAACGTATGCAGCGGAAAGACATATACAAAAGATTTACTCCCCAAATCTCAGAACTGTCTGTTTTTGGTCAGTTCTGGTTATCAAAACTGGTTGGTGATAAGCTCATATATCTACTCACTTATCGCATTGTTTTCTCATTTTTTTATGCATTTTAGTTTGTTTTCTTGAATAATTTGAGCATGAGTATGTTTTGGAGGGTATTATGCTTGTGGTGCAAAGTTTTGTAGGAAAAATCATTGAAAAAGGAGGAAATGGAAGAAAAGATGAAGAAATCCACCACAGAGTAGTCTATTTCGACTGATTTGAGGCAGATGTCGAGCGACGCAAGGAAAGTGGCCGTGTCGACTGATCACTGTAAAATCTACAGATAAATTGTAGATACAGTGGCAAATAAAATTTGTAACTCAAGTCAAACCCAAGGGAATTGTATGGGGAAATTATATTATGTACTAGTTATGATCCTAAAATCCATTGTTTGAGTAACAGAAAATTAGGGTTTTGATTTTGTGAAAGTAAAGAAAACAGAACTTGAAATTAAAGAGGTTTTAAAAAGCAAATTTAAAGGAACCGAGATTCTAGGGCAAAAATTCAATTAGGATACATGCAAATCAATCAACTCAGCATTGGTGGGAAATCAGAAAAATACTATAACCTCTTGGTCGGACAATTATAGCCTAGGTTACTATTATGTGAATGTGTGTGCTTTGTCGGCCTCAATAACACAGTAATAATCAACCTTCTTTAATCCACAGATTTAATCCCTACAATTATTATCTTCCCCTAGGACAGAAAAACAATTGTATTCAAATTCATTTTCCTGTTATTAATTTTCTCCTCTCGGTCTTTCAATTAATAACTATAAACCTAGAATTAATATTATCTCTCGATCTCACAATTCTAGATTCTACAAATTAATTCAGGAATTCAAAAACCATGCATATTGAGTTGATTAAATTAAACATGCATTCAGAATTGAACATTCATAGCCCTAGAACCCGCTAGGGTTTGTAGCCACTCATAGCAGATAGAAAGCCAAAAAGAAACATTTTATTAAAGTGCATAATAAAAACTTACAAATAAAATAAAGTAGTTCAACTCCCAAAACTCTCAAGACTTCGATGCTGGATGAATGATATTAAAAATTCAAAATTACATACGTATTTATATAGGTGGATGTGTATCTTATCAAATCTAAGGCTAAAAATAAGATAAATCCGAATTAAATCAGATTTTCCAACTCTAAAATTCGCGTTGGTCGATATGACTTTCGCGTTGGTCGATGTGGTTGTCCGTGTCGGTCGATGTGGTTGTCCACGTCAGTCGATATGCATCCAAATCGATCGACGCGTCCTTCCACGTCGGTCGATACCGAGATCTCCACTTTTCCGTAACTTTTGCTCTCAAACTCCGATTGAACCGATTCCAGTTGCATTTGAAAGCTAATTCAAAGATCTCTCTATTGCCATGCTTCATTAGCTCAAATTCTATGTGTGGAGGAATTCGTGACTATTTCTTTGAACATCAACTGCCTTCGGTACTGGTTTCCAATGAATTTGACCTAAAACCTGTAAAAATGCACCATGACAAGCATAACACCTCATAATATTTACTCATGCATAAAATATACTAATAAACTCGATAAAATTAAATAAAATAATAGAAAATACTCTAGATAAGTGAGTAAAATAATGAGCTTATCAAACCCCCCAAACTTGAACGTTTGATTGTCCTCAATCAATAGGCAAGAAAGAAATCAAAAGATCATGCAGTTAAAGTGCAATGCCTCACACAATTCATCACAGTCAAGGATCAAAAATCCACTATAGACAAGCAATTTAAAAGAGACAGAATATCCATTAACCGTGGAAGAACTCACAGGAAGTGTATCGCTCAATTCTCAAGTGTTTAAGGTATAGATGAAAGCACTCAATAACATGTGTTGAGGTTCGATTTCCGTAGGGAGTCGGAGCCCCGAGAATTTAGAATATATAAGTGAAATCTTTACAGGACGAATGACGACGTATTATAATTTGCAAAGAGAGTAAAAGATTAGCTATCAACGGACAGTTAACCTCACTACTACCGTTCTAAAAAGGAATAAATAACGACTAATGAAAATCTCTATGAACTGGCCTCCCCTCTTCGTACGTGTGTGTTGCCGCGAGTATTTGGACATATTTATAGGGATGCTGGAAACCCTAGTATTTCGCTCCCTTAGCCACGTCTTGCGCTTGTAACCGCCGGGGTGGTTGGTAGGTAGTGGGTGTGGTGGCTCCTATTTTCTCGCGTAGTGGCTGTTGGGCGGTTGAGATAATCTTGGGTTTTGTCTCACCGAACTTCCCCGTGTTTAGGTCGGAGGATCGAATCGAGCTGCTCTTGGAAGTAGTTCGGGTCTCTTGCCGGCTTCGAACTGCTCTCTTCGGACTGCTCTCTTCGGACTGCTTACTTCGAACCAGAGCCCCTTGTGTCGAGGTCGGAAGCTGGCCAGTGTTGTATGAGTTTGATTTCTACGCTGGGACCGGGTCGGATCTGGTCCGGACCTCCAACAACATGTATGAAGAAATTTCTACCATAGGCTTGCAAATTTTCTAATATCTCCACTGCTAGAATGTGCACACAAGTCTAAAATCAAAAAGGACTTTCAATAGGTTGTAACGTAGGATTTTTCTGATAAGGTAGGGAAATATGGTCAAGTGACTAAAATCCATCAAGTTGGCCAACTCAACAAACTACAACCACTCTCAATCATCATCCACCTCATCTCCTCATATACATCAACAAACTCATTTTTCATCATTTTTTTATTCTAGCTCATTTGAATCTCTTATGCTCTTTTTTGATAATTTTGTATTCTTTTCTTTTCAGAGAGCTTATATAGAATTCTAATAATTTTTTCTTTCTTGAGCTTTTCTAACATTCATCTTTCACCGACCACTAATTTATCATATCTTATCTCCAATTCACTATCAATCCTCCCCATACATACCACAACTCAAGACACGAGCGAAACCAGCATCATTCTCAAGCTCATAGACAAGGAAAGAATTATGAAGGCTCAAAGTGGCTAACTAGGGAAAATTTAATTGTGAAGGGACAATGTTTAGGAATTTGGGTTAACAAAGATGGCCTAATATAATCTCTTAAATTTGTGCACACTATGTATTCTCAACACAGAAAATAGGCAAGTTCTAGAGAAATCAAAACACACATGAGAATCTCACATCAAACGAAATGAGGCTCAAATTCTCACACGAGGGTTTAAAAAATTTCTTCCACAGTTAATTTCAAATCAGCTCAATCAGCATGCAAGTATAAGTTTCAAATTAATCCTATCATGTGGTATTCTACATTCATAGGCATTTAACCACATTCACAGTTAATTCAAACTTAACCCTTAATCGATTCTAATCTCACATTCTCATTTAGGTTATATCCAAACTCAAAATTTTTCCCCACAAAATAGAATAAAATTAAAAATCTAGGCAAAAATTTAAATATGAAAAACATGATAAATAAAAGCTAGAATGTTGCATCTTTTGTCCACATCCCCCCAAGCTTATTTCCAACTCAAAGAGTGGAAAAAGTTTGAAAATCAGACAAAAGAGGGAACAATACCTGGTAGTTGATCTCAGATATCAACATTTTATCCCCCGGAGCTTCAAGAATCTCACGCGGCGTGAATTGTGGTGGTTGGCACTTTGCATCGATCGATGCAGGCCCACGTCGGTCAACGTGAAGCCTTCTTGCGATCCTCTCCACGGATCGAAGTGTTTCAGTCGACCTCTCGAATTCGATCGACGGCTGCATCGATCAAAATCGAGACTTAACTCCCTTTCTCTCTTTTTTACTGCAAAATAAAGTTAGTGCAAGCGAAATTTGAAATAAAAATAAATAAAAAGAAAAGCACAAAAATTAAAAAGAAAACAAGTAAAAGGTTGGGTTACCTCCCAACAAGTGCTTTATTTAACGTCGTAGCTCGACAATACCTCAATTCACCACCAAGGAGGTCGGGTCCAAACTCGCTGACCTTTGCAGTCCACCATGTATACCTTGCGGTCCTTGATAATTGTGGTGAGCTCGGAATGAAGTGGCTTAGTTGACAATTTCACCCATTCGTTTCCACGCTCAGCAGCTTCCTCCTCCTCGGACTTATCATCCTCTTCAGTAGTGGAGATCCGATTGCACTCCACCTTCTTCTTGCTCTTGTCGTTCACAAAGGTGATCTTCTCGTCATTCGCCCGGATTGTGATCTCATCGCCTCGGCAGTCAATGAGAGCGGCGCTGGTGTCGAGAAACTCACGCCCCAAGATCATGGGCATGTTCTCGTCCTCCTTCATCTTGTGCACCACAAAATCTGCAGGGAAGATGAGATGGCCCACACGAATGAGCACATCCTCTAGTATACCTTTCGAGCGAGACACAAACCGGTCCGCCATCTGCAGAGTGATAGTCGTGGGCCTCATCTTGCTGATATTAAGAAGCTTGTATATGGAGTACGGCATCAGGTTGATACTGGCCCAAATATCACACAGTACTCGCTGGAATGTGTATCCCCCAATCTCTACCGGTATAGAGAAGCATCCAGGATCGCTTCTCTTGATGGGCACCTGCTTTTGCAGTAGCAGGCTGCACTGCTCGTGGATCTTCACTGTCTCGTTCTCCACGAATTGTTTCTTTCCACTCATCAATTTCCGAAGGTACTTCATGTATCCCGGAATCTTCTTTAGGGCCTCGATCAATAGAATGTTGATGCTCACCTTTCTCAGATTCTCCACAAATCTGGAGAACTTGGAGTCCTCCTTCTGCTTCGCAAACCGTTGAGGGAACGGCATAGGAGGGAGTTGATCTTCAGATTGTCTCAGATTCTCGCCCAAATTGGGCTTTGATTTTGACCGACTTAGTGTCATGTCGGTCGACATTAGCTTGTGCATGCATCAATCGATACGGGTGGCATCGGTCGACGTGCGTGCTTTGGTCGACATTTTCCGCATCGAGCTCTCATCATCGCTCGAAAAACCATCTTGACCATCCTCGACTTTGATCAATGCGTGAGGTGCGTTGAACAAAGTCGAGCCACCTCTTGCATGACTTTTCTCCCTTTCATCTCCAGACTCGTCCCAAATCACCTTGGGACCCTTGTAGCTCATCCCAGACCTCAGAGTGATGGCTTTGCAGTCCTTCTGACTTTTTGATTTCACCTCAGTCGTGCTCGGAAGCTGTCCTTGCTTGTGCTGGACTCCGATAGCACTAGCAATCTGGCTAACCTGTGTCTCGATCATCTGAAGATGTTTTCCCACTCGGTCAACCTTAGTATGCACCCTAGTCACTTCTTGCTCCAGCTTCCCAACCCGGTGGTCTGAGGCTTTGATGAATTCGGCCAATAGATCATCCAAGCTGTCCTTCTTCTTCTCCACCACTTCTCCATTTTGAACTTCGAAACCCGATGGTGGTAGCTCGGCTGCCTCAGGATGTGAATAAGAGAAACTATGGTGGTTTCTCACCGGATACTGGTATCCTCCTTGCCTCTGCTGATTCTGGTATGGGTAGCCTCCTTTATTCACATAACTCACATCTGCAGAGGTGATAAGCTCATATTATTACTCACTTATCTATATTTTTCTCCATTGTTTCAAGTGCATTTTATTATGTTTTTAGTTATTTCTGTGCATGAGACTACTTTAGAGGATCTTATGCCGTTCATGGTCGGTTTTGCAGGTATTTAGGGCAGAAAAGAGGTAAAATGATGAAAGAGCCGAGTTACATGGAGTGCCGCTTCGATTGACGCACGAGTAGTCGACCAGAGATGGAAGACGAAGCCAAAATCCTGAAGCAGGACCTCTGTGTCGATCGACAGACACCCTGTCGATCGACACAGAGGTCGGATGTCAATCTGAGGCACAAACAAAGCAAGGAGCTCGACACAAAGAATTTCTGTCGATCAAAATTCTCCCTGTCGATCGACAGGGAGAACAAAGATGGGAAATTGACACAGCACAAGATCGGATTTCGACTTGATGCTTGTGTCGATCGACAGGTCCCTGTCGATCGACACAGAGGCTCGACATGGCTGTTTTCACCTGTTTTGGCAACTTTTGTTATTTTAGCCCAATACCTAGTTTAGGTCTTTTTCTCTCCTCTATAAATAGGACTTATTATGCACGAATTTCAGACTTTAGTTCTTGGATTTTTGGAGAATAATTGTAACATTGGAGTTTTTCCATAACATTCAAGGTTCCTATTGCATTTGTAAGTAATTTAATAATATGTTTGCTTTAATTCTAGTCATGTTTTGTGGCTAGAACCCTAACAGGTTCTAGGGTTATGATTTATCTTTTCTGATGCATGCATAATTGAAATCGACTCTCTTGTCATGGTTTAATTCTCTGACTTAATTTAATAATCTAGATTAAAAGATGGACCGAGAGGTAAATTTAAATCTAGGTTTAAAGTTATCAATTGAAGGACCGAGAGGTGAAAGTTGTTAATAGGAAGAGTGAATTAAATGTGTTGGTTTTCTGTCTCAAATAGAAGAAACTTGCATATGAATTAATTAGATAATTATTAAGATTAACTGAATTGGTGTTCTTGAGACCGAGAGGATAAAGTCACTATTTAGTAATCTAGGATTTAAATTGCCGGACCAAGGAATTTAATCCATCAAAATCTATGGTTTTCCATTGTTAAGTTGATTGATATTGCATGCTAAGAATTAGATTATCTGCCCTAGGAGCTGTGCTTTTGTTAATTGCTTTCAAAACCCTTTATTTTATCGCACTGTCATCTTTAAATTTCAAAACAAAAATCCCTTTTCTAAATTCCTCAAACATTTATGTTCTAAAAACTAAGGCTGGTACATTGGATTTTTTGGTTGCACAGTCCCTGTGGGATCGGCCACTTTCGGGTGTAAAATTTATTTCCTTGCTGCTAAAAACAGTTTATCAAATTGGCACCGTTGCCGGGGATTGTCAGATTTATCCAATTATTAGTTTATTTTTAGTTCTGATGGGCTGAGGCTGTAAATTTATATTATTTCTGTTTTATTTTCGTATTTGTGGTTTTTGTGTTTTTAATTTCGTGTTTGGTTTGTTGATTTTGGTTTTTGGTGTTGAATTTTCGTGTTTTTAGTTTCTGTGATTTTTCTATTTTTGGGCTCTGTTTTGATCGGCAGCCTCTCTGTCGATCGAAACAACAACAGAAACCCTTGTGTCGATCGACAGAGCCCCTGTCGATCGACACAATAGCTGATTTTTAGTCTTCTTTTGTTTTTGTTCGTAGGTACATGAACACAAGGGCTCGGGGCAAACCACTCGAGAATTTTGATCCAGTAATCAAGGCCACAGTCCGGAGAAGGAAAAACAAAGTGAAACAAAGCACAAGCACAACCATGGACAACATGCCGCCCTTGGAGGATCCCGAGACACAACTCATAACTCAAGAAAGTGCCACTCTACTTGTCCAAGAAGTCAATCAAATGAAGGACCTCATCAAGCAGCTCATGGCAGAGAGGGAAGCAGAAAGGCGCGAGGCCGAAAGAAGAGAAAGAGAAAGAGACATAGAAAGGCGCTGCCAAGATGACTCAGATGATGAGGACCCAACGCGATGGCCAAGAAGTACAGACCACAGCTAAGGAATGAGGGATTTGCTATTGGCATCACCGCCAATAACTTTGAACTCAAGACCGGTTTAATTCAGATGGTTCAGCAGAACCAGTTTGGGGGCCGAGCAGTGGAGGATCCGTACACCCACCTCAGGATGTTCGTGGAGGTGTGTGATACCATCAAGCAGGGAGGAGTCACCCAGGATGTGATCCGTCTGCGCTTGTTTCCCTTCTCACTTTGGGATCAGGCTCGGACGTGGTTTACAGCCCTAGATTGCACCAGCATCCGTACATGGGCCAATCTCAGAGCAGAATTCCTTGCCGCCTTCTTCCCACCATCGGTCATCATTCAGAAAAAGATGGAGATCCTGCAGTTCCACCAGAAGATGGACGAGTCCCTATTCGAGGTATGGAGCAGGTTCAATGAGTTGCTGCGGAGTTGCCCAGGACATGGAGTAGACACCTAGGAGCAGGCCCATGTTTTCTACAGAGGGTTGACTGAAAAGACCCAAGAATCAGTAGACAATGCTGCTGGGGGATCCTTGATGAGCAAGTCACCAGAGAAGGCCTTGAAGCTATTCAAGAAGATGGCCTTACATACTCAGCAGTGGGGCAATCCAAGGAGACCTCAAGTCCGAGCTGTCGAGAAGAAGGAGCATGATGCACTGAAAAAAGAGGTATAAAGGCTCAAGAAGGAGGTCGAAAAACTTACTACTTCTACTTCTGTTTCTGTTGCACATGTTGACCCTATCGCCGACGTGAACTACATGAATCGTGGTGGCTACCAGAATCAGTACCGGTAAGGGGGATACCAACACTACCATCCTAGACCTCATCCAGGCTTCTCTTACTCTCAGCCCGAAGCTGCCAAGCAACCTCCACCAGATTTTGATGTGCAAGATGGTGAAGTTGTGGAGAAGAAGAAGGAGAGTCTCGACGAGGTACTCAAGAACTTCATCAAAGCCTCAGACTTCCGAGTTGGGAAGGTAGAAAAAGAAGTGGCAGGATTGAACACCAAGGTGGATCGTCTCGGCAAGCACGTTCAGATCATAGAGACTCAAGCGAGTCAGATTGCTACCACTCTCGGGACGCAACATACTCTAAGAAAGCTGCCGAGCACCACCGAGATCAACCCAAAGAACCAGAAGGACTGCAAGGTTGTGAAGCTCAGATCCGGAACCAGCTATTCTGGACCGAGCATGCCCCAAAGCAAGTTTGGGGGGAAAAGAAGAGAGACCCAGTAGTTTCGGCCTCTGTTGTGCCTGTCAATCGATACAGAGGCCATGAAGAGGAGGTTGATACAGATTCAGAAGACTCGATCGACAGGACTGCAGTGGGTGTGTTGATTGACACACCCCCTGTCGATCGACAGGCAGTCCAGACAGGCAAAAACACCTCCCAGTCAACACAACAGCAGTTCCAGCACCATTTCTCACCTTCCCAAGCTGCCAAGGCACCTCCGATGCCTTTTCCTCAGAGCTTTGCCAAGCAAAAGGAGGATTCCAAGTTCTCGCGCTTTGTCTAGAACTTGAAGAAGGTAAGTATTAATCTGCTTCTAATTGAAGCTCTTTCTCAAATTCCAGGTTATATGCGATATCTCCACAAGCTGATGAGCGAGAAGAAATAGTTTATGGAGAACGCAACTGTGAAGCTTCATGAGCAGTGCAACATGGCTCTCCAGAAGAAGATGCCGATCAAACAGAGTGATCCAGGGTGCTTCACAATTCCAGTTGAGATTGGGGGGATTTCATTCGAGAAGGTGTTGTGCGACACTGGAGCCAGCATCAACCTGATGCCCTACTCTATCTTTCAGCGCCTCAATATTGGAGAATTGAGGCCGACCACCATTACATTGCAGGTGGCAGACCGCTCTGTGTCTCGGCCGAAAGGTATAATTGAAGATGTTATCATTCGTGTGGGTCATCTAATATTTCCTGTAGATTTTGTGGTCCTGGATATGAAAGAAGATGGAAGCACACCTTTGATTTTGGGAAGGGAGTTCTTGGACACAAGTGCTGCCTTGATTGACTGTCGTGGAAGAGAGATCACCTTGCGAGCTAATGAAGAGAGGATCACTTTCAAGCTCGACAGAAGCCGGCAGCAATCCGAGTGCTATAGGATCACATCCATGGAGGATTGTGAAGATGAAGAAGATGAAGAGGACCAAGCCGCTCAAGAATGGGAGCGAGGGAATGAGGTGGCAAAATTGCCAATTACAACATCTCATCCCGAGCTCAATGCTGTCATTCAAGACCGACTTGTCTATATGGTGGATTCCAAAGGAAGGCGAGTGCGCTCTAGCCCGCCTTGGTTTTGAAAAGAGGTATCATCGAGCTACGACGTTAACTAAAGCATTTGTTGGGAGGTAACCCAACTTTTACATGCTTTCTTTTCAATTTCCTTTGTTTTCTTTTCAATTTTCATTTTTAATTCCGTTGGTATGTTTAACTTTATTTCTGAATTTCTGTTTTGCAATTATTTTGTTTTATTTTCAAAAAAAAAATTTGAACAGGGAGGATTTACCTCTGTCTCGATCGACAGGCCCCCTGTTGATCGAGATAGAGGTCAGCATGCGAAGAACACTTGGATTGATAGAAGCAGTCGACAGAAGGCTCTGTGTCAATCGACAGGCCCCATGTCGATCGACACAGAGTGCTAGCAGCCCCAAATCTCCGTCGCGACGAGCTGATTCATCCGGTGGATAAAAAGTTGATGTCTGAGATCAATAGTCAGGTACAAGTTATGTTCTTGTCTGATTTTCAAACTTTTTCTTAGTCTTCGAGTTCGAAATAAGTTTAGGGGGATGTGGACAAGAAATCCAAACTTCTCTATCCTTCACTTGCTTTATTTTTTATTGCATTATTTGAATTGGTGTGTTTATTTAATTTTTGCCTAGAAAAAAAAATATGGATAATTGTGAGGAAAATTCTTATTGAGTAATTGAACCCTCTTAGATTTTGTATGAGTTTGGAATCGGTGTTTGATGAGTTTGATTTGATTTTAATTGTGGTTGAATTGCCTACGAATGTAGAATACCGCATGATATGGTCTAATTGAAACTTACACTTGCATGATGTTTGAGTGGATTGCAATTGACTAAGGAAGAAATTTTTGAAACCCAAGTGAGTTTTGAGCCTTTATTTGTTCATGAGAGATTCGCATGAATGTTTTCGTTTCTCTAGAACTTGCTTGTGTTCTGTTTTGAGACTGCATAGTGTGCACAAGGATAGAAAATGATCTTAGGCCATCTTTGTTAGCCAATCCTAAACACTATCCCTTCATATGTTGAAATTATCCCTAGTAAGCCCCATTGTGCCTAACTCCATTTTTGTTGTCTTGTCTATGAGAATTACATGGAGTTATAACGGTTTTTGTCTTGTCTATAAGATTGATGGAAGAAAGTGCGGTTCAGTATGTGTTGTGGAAAAGAAATTTGTAGTATAGCGGTGAATAAAAGATGGGAGATTGAATAGCTCAAAATAAATTAGAATTCTCATAAGCCCTATGAATAAAATCATGTGTTAACTTTTGATTGGGTATAAGGGATTCAAAAGAAGAGCTAAGAGAAAAAAAAAAGAGAAAAAAAAGGAGTCTTGAGTTGAATTGTAAAATTTAAGGAGAAGGGTAGATGTTTATAAGATGGTGGTTAAGATTGATGAGGTGGACGCACTTAGTTGATTTTGAGTCACTTGGCCATATTTCCTTACCTTTCACAAAAAACCTTCATTACAACCCTTTCAAAGTCCTTTTTGATTCTTGAATTGTGTGCACAAATGAGCAGTGGAGATTTTAGAACACTTGCAAGCCTATGGTAGAAATTTCTTCATACATGTTGTGAGTGCTTTCATTTGAAACCCAAACACTTGTGTGTTGAGCGATACACTTTCTTGTGAGTCTTCCGAAGTTGATGAATATCTTATCTCTTTCAATTGCTTGTGTGATGAGGATTGACGAACCTAGATTATGATGAATCTTGTGAGGCATTGCACTTTCAACTGCTTGAGATTTCTTTTCTTCGATTGAGGACAATCTAATATTCAAGTTTGGGGGGTTTGATAAGCTCATAATATTACTTATTTATCTATATTTTTCTCCATTGTTTCAAGTGCATTTTATTATGTTTTTAGTTATTTCTGTGCATGAGACTACTTTAGAGGATTTTATGCCGTTCATGGTCCGTTTTGCAGGTATTTAGGGCGGAAAAGAGGTGAAATGATGAAAGAGCCGAGTTACATGGAATACCGCTTCGATTGACGCATGGGTAGTCAACCAGAGATGGAAGACAAAGCCAAAATCCTGAAGCAGGACCTCTGTGTCGATCGACAAACACCTTGTCGATCGACATAGAGGTCGGATGTCGATTGGAGGTATAAACAAAGCAAATAGCTCGACACAAAGAATTTTTGTCGATCGAAATTCTCCCTGTCGATCGACAGGGAGAACAAAGATGGGAAATCAACACAGCACAAGCTCGGATTTTGACTTGACGCTTGTGTCGATCGACAGGCTCCCTATCGATCGACACAGAGGCTCGACATGGTTGTTTTCACCTGTTTTGGTAACTTTTGTTATTTTAGCCCAATACCTAGTTTAGGTCTTTTTCTCTCCTCTATAAATAGGACTTATTATGCACGAATTTCAGACTTTAGTTCTTGGATTTTTGGAGAATAATTGTAACATTGGAGTTTTTCCATGACATTTAAGGTTCCTATTGCATTTGTAAGTAATTTAATAATATGTTTGCTTTAATTCTAGTCATGTTTTGTGGCTAGAACCCTAACATAATCTAGGGTTATGATTTATCTTTTCTGATTTATGCATAATTGAAATCGACACTCTTGGCATGGTTTAATTCTCTGACTTAATTTAATAATCTAGATTAAAAGATGGACCGAGAGGAAAATTTAAATCTAGGTTTAAAGTTATCAATTGAAGGACCGAGAGGTGAAAGTTATTAATAGGAAGAGAGAATTAAATGTGTTGGTTTTCTGTCTCAAAAAAAAAAAAGAAACTTGCATAGGAATTAATTAGATAATTATTGAGATTAACTGAATTGGTGTTCTTGAGACCGAGAGGATAAAGTCACTGTTTATTAATCTAGAATTTAAATTGCCGGACCAAGGAATTTAATCCATCAAAATCTATGGTTTCCCCATTGCTGAGTTGATTGATATTGCATGCTAAGGATTAGATTATTTGCCCTAGGATCTGTGCTTTCTTTAATTGCTTTCAAAACCCTTTATTTTATCGCACTGTCATCTTTAAATTTCAAAACAAAAATACCCTCAAACATTTATGTTCTAAAAACTACGGCTGGTACTTTGGATTTTTGGTTGCACAGTCCTTGTGGGATCGACCACCTTCGGGTGTAAAATTTATTTGCTTGCTGCTAAAAACAGTTTATCAAGGGGCTTCGGGTTGCACCTGTGCAACCGCAGCAGTTGAACCCCCTGCAGACAATTTCTCTATCTCTCCTCAAAGCTTCTCAACTTCACTCTTGAGGGAGTCATCCGCCTAACCTTTTCCACAGCTTTGATTTGAGGCCTCCTCGGATTCGCTCATTTTTGTGTGTGCAGCGCCATCTTCTTGAACAGCTTCAGTGCCTTCTACGCAGATTTGCTCATAATGGATCCCCCAGCTACATTATCCACGGACTCCTGAGTCTTCTCATTCATTCCCCGGTAGAAGATGTGAGCCTGCTCCTCTGCATTGACTCCATGACCGGGGCAACTCCTAAGCAGTTCATTGAACCTGCTCCATGCCTCAAATAGTGACTCATCCACCCTCTGATGGAACCATAGGATTTCCATCTTCTTCTGAATGATGACGGAGGGTGGAAAGAAATTCGAGAGGGAATTCAGCTCTCAATTCCTCCCATGTTTGGATCTTGCTGCAGTCCAGCCCGGTAAGCCAAGATCTGGCTTGATCCCTAAGTGAGAAGGGAAAAAGCTTCAGTCAAATCACGTCTTGCTCTACTCCATTCTGCTTGATGGTGTCGCACACTTCCACGAACATCTGCAGGTGTGCATAGGGATCCTCCACAGCTCTACCGCCGAATTGGTTCTGCTGAACCATCTGAATCAGCTCGGTTTTGAGTTCAAAATTATTGGCGTTGATGTCAATATTGAATCCCTCATTGCCGGCTGCGGCTTGTACTTCTTCCCCATAGCATTCAAATCCTCATCATCCGAGTCATCAAGGCGTAGTCTGTCTCTTTCTTGTTCCAGCAGCCTTCTTCGTACAACCTCTCTTTCAGTATCTATTTCTTCTCTCAGCTGTCGAACTGCCTGGCGCATCTGATGCACCTCCTGAAGAAGAGCTAGAGCATCCCCCGCTGTAAGCTGTGCATTCGGATACTCCAAAGGGGGCATATCCGGATCTACTTCTGGTGGATTCTGACCAGTTGGTGGCTCCATCCTTTTCTTTTGATTATTCTTCCGACAAGATGCCTCTATCTCTGGGTTGAAAGCCTCAAGTGGTTTGCCTTGAGATCTCATTTTCATGCACCACTTGAAATGAAAATAGGATAGAAATCAGTTCGGCGTCGACCGACGCAGGGAAGTGTCGATTAATGCGCAAAAGTTTTCGACATTGATCAATGCGAGATGGCGTCGATCGAAACCAAAAACAAAAACTCAAAAATACGCACACACACTAACAGAAAAAGTAAAACTCAATCCAGCAATTCCTAGAACGAACTAGTAATAAGATAAAATCAAACAACTCCCCGGCAACTGTGCCAATTTGATCACTGTAAAATCTACAGATAAATTGTAGACACAGTTGCAAATAAAATTTGTAACTCAAGTCGAACCCAAGGGAATGGTATGGGGAAATTATCTTATGTACTAGTTATGATCCTAAAATCCATTGTTTGAGTAACAGAAAATTTGGGTTTTGATTTTGTGAAAGTAAAGAAAACAGAACTTGAAATTAAAGAGGTTTTAAAAAGCAAATTTAAAGGAACACAGATTCTAAGGCAAAATTTCAATTAGGATACATGCAAATCAATCAACTCAGCATTGGTGGGAAATCAGAAAAATACTATAACCTCTTGGTCGGACAATTATAGCCTAGGTTACTATTATGTGAATGTGTGTGCTTTGTCGGCCTCAATAACACAGTAATAATCAACCTTCTTTAATCCACAGATTTAATCCCTACAATTATTATCTTCCCCTAGGACAGAAAATCAATTGTATTCAAATTCATTTTCCTGTTATTAATTTTCTCCTCTCGGTCTTTCAATTAATAACTATAAACCTAGAATTAATATTATCTCTCTATCTCACAATTCTAGATTCTACAAATTAATTCAGGAATTCAAAAACCATGCATATTGAGTTGATTAAATTAAACATGCATTCAGAATTGAATATTCATAGCCCTAGAACACGCTAGGGTTACTAGCCACTCATAGCAGATAGAAAGCCAAAAGGAAACATTTTATTAAAGTGCATAATAAAAACTTACAAATAAAATAAAGTAGTTCAACTCCCAAAACTCTCAAGACTTCGATGCTGGATGAATGATATTAAAAATTCAAAATTACATATGTATTTATAGAGGTGAATGTGTATCTTATCAAATCTAGGGCTAAAAATAAGATAAATTCGAATTAAATCGGATTTTCCAACTCTGAAATTCATGTCGGTCGACGTAGTTGTCCACATCGGTCGATATGCATCCAAGTTGGTCGATGCGTCCTTCCATGTTGATCGACGTGGTTTCCACGTTGGTCGATACCGAGACTTCCACTTTTCCGAACTTGGTCATTTCTCGCCCCTTCTGTGCAGTCTCACGGTTTTGACCATAACTTTCGCTGTCCAACTCCGATTGACCCGATTCCAGTTGCATTGGAAATATAATTTGATGATCTCTCTATTTCCATGCTCCATTAGCTCAAATTCCATGTGTGGAGGAATTCATGACTGTTTCTTTGAACATCAACTGCCTTCGGTACGAGTTTTCATTGAATTTGGCCTAAAACCTGTAAAAACGCACCATGACTAGCATAACACCTAATAATATTGACTCATGCATAAAATATACTAATAAATTTGATAAAACTAAATAAAATAATCGAAAATACTATAGATAAGTGAGTTAAATAATGAGCTTATCATTGACCGACACAGCCTTGTGTCGGTCGACACGAGCAGATCGATGTGGAAGGTGGTTTTGACCAAAAGGTGAATCGATGTGAAGAAGTTGCATCGACTGATACAAATGTGTGTCGATGGACACAAGCAGGTCGACGCGAGAGGATTTCGGGTTGGCGAGATCTGGGATGAATATACTACATTCCATCAATTCCTACCATTGAAGAGCACAACCCTACCTCTATATAAACTCATGTTTAACTCATAGTTGAGAGTTCCAGTTTTTAGTCCAGAAATTCTTTAGTTTTCAGTCTTCAAAGTTTTCAAGATTTCAAGAGCTGAAACCAACATCTTTATTTTCCTTGTACCTTTGTTTTTCTGCACCTTTATTTTAATGCAATCTTTAATTTTTGTTTTAATGTCTATCTTTAATATGCCAGGCTATATCCTTTATCAGATTCTAGGGTTTCTCCATCTGTGATACATGTTTTGATTCGAATTCTTCAAACCCTTTAATTGGTTTAAACTATTTGGTTTTATTTCAAATCTATTTTCAATTGAAGGATCGAGAGATGAAGATTGGAATAGGTGTTTGTTATTAATTGATGGACCGAGAGGTGAAAGTTGATAATAGGAAGTAAGAGTTTAATACATTTGATATTCTGTCCAACAAATAAGAATTCAATTGTAGGATTGATATGATTTTTATTGAGATTGAATAACTTGTGTTTTTAAGACCGAGAGGAGATAATCACTAGTTAATAATCTAGGTTTTAATTGCCCAACAAAGGAATTAATTCCACTTTATCCAGGTTTTCCACAAAAAGTATCTTTTATGGGTTTGAATTATTTGTTTCTTGCATGCTGATCAGTTTGGTAGATTTCCCTAGGATCTATGCTTTCTTTTATTTGAATTTCTTTTAAAAGCTGTTTTCATAAAACCCAAAACTCTCAAATTTGGATTTGCCTAAACAAAAGATTGTAAAATTATATTCAGTACATGAATTACTATCGTTGCACTATTCCTGTGGGTTTGATAACCTTCGGGTTATTATATATTTATTTGCCCTTTACTATAATCTGTATGCAGATTTTGCATCGATAAAATTGGAGCCATTGCCGGGGATAGTCAGATTGTAGTTTGTTATTGTTTTGTTTGATATCTTCTGGATTGGGTTTTTATATATATATAAGTACTTCTTTATTTTTCTGTTGAATTTCACGTGCGTGTGTATGAGTTGTGCTTCTATTTTGACCGACGCAGACACCACTTTGGTGGACACAAAATTTTCTTCCGTATCGATCGACACACACTTCATGTCGGTCAACGCGCACTGATATTTTACCTTTCTCTTGCGCAGGTGCATAAACACGCGAGCCAAAGGGAAAACACTCGAAGCTTTCATTCCTGAAATCGAAGCAGCCCGTAGGAGCAATAAAAAGAAAGGAAAGGAACAACAAGAAGAGATGGCGGAAAATCAAGAAGCCCCATTACAAAATATGACTCCTAAGAAGCAAAGGCAATTCGTGAATGAGGTGCAACAATTGCGAGCACAACTTCAAGAAGCTCAAGTGACTCAGGCAGAGCAGACCGCAAGATTGGCAGAACTGAATGCAGCAAGGAACAATGAAAGGCAGGTCGTGGTGCAACATAGGTCCATCTTGGACCGATTTCTTCCACAACAAGAGGAGCCTAGATTCAGAGTTGGCATTAAAGCCAACAATTTTGAGTTGCGGACTGGCCTGATTCAAATGGTGCAGCAGAATCAGTTTGCGGGGAAGGCCATAGAAGACCCGTATGCCCACCTCAACCAATTCATCGAGGTGTGTGATATAGTGAAGCAAAATGGAGTGCCCCAAGATGTTATTCGAATGAGGCTGTTCTCATTCTCACTTTGAGACGAGGCGCGGTCGTGGTTTGCCAGTCTGGACAAGAGCCTGATAGGGACATGGGAGGAACTTTGATCAGAATTCCTCACCAACTACTTCCCGCCGAGTCTGCCGTTGAAGAGGAAAGCTGCTATCACTTACTTCAATCAAAGATATGATGAATCGCTCTATGAAGCTTGGAAGAGAGTCAAGGAGTTGTTGAGATTGTGCCCTGGACATGGAATTGACTTGGAAATGCAGGTATGTCACTTTTATGAGGGACTAACACCACACATGAAGGAGTTAGTCGATGCATTTGCGGGTGGGATTTTGATGAAGAAGAGTGGAGCTGAGGGGATACGACTTCTAGCAGACATGGCTCTAAATTGCCATCAATAGCCGACCAAGAGACAGCTTCCAGTCAAGGCAGTGGAAGCCAAGTCGGAGTTCGATGTTGTTGCTGAAGTGAAGAAACTCCGAGAGGATATTGGGAATTCGGAGGCAGTCAAAGTCATACCTACTGCTGCAGCTGATCAAAGTATAGCCATAGTTTTCGTTGAAGCCGACTACATCAACCGTGGAAGCACAAGCAGTTCATCTGGAACTGTTGGAGCGGAGGTGAATTACATCAGAGGTGGATATCAGAACAATTACCGAGGCAATCAAGGGTATCATTACAACCATGGAAGAAATCACCCTGGTTTTTCTTATGCTAACCCCTCTGCAGCCGAGCACCCTCCACCTGGTTTTGATGTAGGTACTGGAGAAGAGATCGTTGAGAAGAAAAGATCTGTGTTGGAGGAGACCCTTGACAAGTTCATTAAAAATTCTGAAAACCGATTTGGAAAGGTGGCAACTGAAGTAAAAAGGATGGCCAATACATGCAGTTGATGAAAAAGCATCTTCACATGTTGGATACCCAATTGAGCCAAATTGCCACTACCCTCAGTAATCAACACAAGCCCGGATAGCTTCTAAGTGCAACCGAGGTGAACCCGGCAAAAGAAAAATCAGTCAATGCCATATCTCTGCGATGCATGAAGGAGTATGAAGGTCCGAGGAGGTTGAGAAATTAGTTTGGGGGAGAAAGAGAGGAAATTCCTGAGGAGGAACGCTCTATTTCGACCGATGCAGACCACGCATCGGTCGATGTAGAGGGTCGACAGGTAGAAGGATCGGGCGATAGAAGCACATCGACCGATGCAGGACCCTGTAGGCATGTAGACAAAGATAGATTCAAGTCGGTTGAAACAGAGCCCTATTTTGGGCAAAAAAGAGAAGGAAAAGAAGAGAAGTGATCCTACTCCTCCGTTGCCTTACCCCCAAAGGTTTGCAAAGAAGAAGGAGGACTCTAAATTCACCAGGTTCGTTGAAAATTTGAAGAAAGTGAATAATAATATCCCTTTGGTGGAAGCTCTCCGAGAAATCCCGGGATACATGAAGTTCTTGAGAAGATTGATGAGTGAGAAGAAGCAGTTCTTGGAGAACGAGACTGTCAGAATACATGAAGGATGCAGCTTGCTTCTACAAAACAAATTCCCATCAAGAGATCTGATCTTGGCTGTTTCTCCATTCCGATAAAGATTTGAGGCTAAGAATTCCAGAATGTGCTTTGTGACTCAGGGGCAAGCATTAACCTAATGCCATTATCCATTTACAAGAAGCTGGAAATAGGGGAAATGAGGGCCACCACAATCACGTTGCAAATGGCGGACCGATCTATATCTTGACCTAAAGGTATTGTGGAGGATGTGCTTATTAGAGTTGGCCATTTGATATTTCCTACTGATTTTGTAGTACATGAGATGAAAGAGGATGCCAACACACCGATGATATTGGGGAGAGAGTTCCTTGACACTGCCAGAGTTCTCATTGATTGCAAGAAGGGGGAAATCACTCTTCGAGCTAACGATGAATCGATTACCTTCTCCATTGACAAAAACAAAAAAAGAGAAGAGTGCAACCAAGTGACATCTTCCAAGGGAGAAGAAGGAGATGAAACGCCGAATGAGGAAGAAGAAGCCATTTGGTGGGAACGAGGCAATGAGGGAGTGAAAATGGCAATTAAGCTACCTCATTCTAATTTTACTACCATTATCAAAGACCGGCAGGTTTTTACTGTGGACTCAAGGGGTCGATGAGTCTGGACTCGACTGCCTTGGTAGGATGAAGCTGTGTCGAGCCACGACAATAACTGGGAGGTAACCCATTATTTTAACACTTTCCTTTTTTATTTTTGTTTTTATTTTCGTGTGTTATTGCTTTCACTTTTTGTTAAAAAAAATTGAGCTCTGTGTCAGTCGACACGACTGCATGTCGGTCGACATAGATGCTGGCGACGTGTCGAGACTTCGACCGATGGAGAGGTCGACATAGAAGGCTCCACGTCGATCGACGTGGGTCTGTGTTGGTCGATGCGGAGTGCTCGAGACCAAAGGTTCACGCTGCCGAGGTCTGAAGAAGGAGGGGATAAAAAGTTGGTGTCTAAGACCAACATTTGAGGTACAGTTTCAAACCCTAAGTCCGAGTTTCAAACTTATTCTCTCTGCTTTTCGAATAAGTTTGGGGGGAGGAAGACTAAGGGGATTGAAACTAGTTTTGATCCTTTTTATTGATTTGCTTTACGTTATTTAATTTTTGCCTAGGTAATTTTTAGGAAAATTTGAAATTTTGTGATTTTGTGGGGATTTGTGAGTTATGATTGAACCTTAGTACTTGAGTATGAGAGATGAGGATTTGATGTTTTATGTGAAAGAAATTTTGTCCCAAGTGTGAGTTTTGAGCCTTAAATTCGATTGTGAGTGTGTCTGCATGTTTAATTATCTCTAGAACTTGCTTTGTTTCTGTTTCAAAACTGCGTAGTGTGCACAAGTCTAGGAAATGATTTTAGGCCATCTTTGTTAGCCCTTATCCCATACACTGTCCTATTTGAAAATTTGTCCCTAGTCAGCCCTTTTGAGCCCATATGTTTTTCTTTCTTTGTCTATGAAGTTGAGAAAAAGTGATGGGATCACTCTTGTCTATAAGATGCGGGTTGGGATATTTGTTTGAGAAGGATAAGAAAATAATTGTGGGTAAGCAAAAAGGTTGAGCTCTAGAAAACAAAAAAATTGTGTGTTAATCCTTATAAGCTCAAATTCATCAACAAACTTATTAAGAGCATAAAAGGATTGAAAAGAATGTGAAAAAAAAGAGAGAAAAAGGAAAAAAAAAAAAAGAGTTGTGTTATGTATTGAAAGATTCAAGGACATGGGTGAATGAAGTAAGATGGTGGTTTGGTTTGTTGAGAGTCGTGAACTCAATGGATTTTAGTCACTTGGACAAATTTTCCTACCCCTCACAAATGCCTTACAACCTTAAATAAAGTCCTTTCTGATCCTAGGTCTTGTGTGCACATTTTTGCAGTGGAGGAATGAGAATATTTGCAAGCCTATGGTAAAGCTTTACTTGTATGACTTTTCTGTGTGATCTCATATAAAAATCCTAAACACTTGAGTGAATGAGTGATACACTTTTCCTGTGAGTCTTCCACAGTTTACAAATTATCCAAATCTTTCAAAGTGTTGGTGTATTTTGGATTTTTGGTTTTGAATGCGATGGATCTTGTGAGGCATTGCACTTCTCAATTACTTGAGCTTTTGGTTTATTCTTTCTGTTGATTGAGGACAATCAATTGTTTAAGTCTGGGGGGATTGATAAGCTCATATTTCCACTCACTTATCGCATTGTTTTCTTATTTCTTTTATGCATTTTAGTTTGTTTTCTTGAATAATTTGAGCATGAGTATGTTTTGGAGGGTATTATGCTTGTGGTGCAAAGTTTTGTAGGAAAAATCATTGAAAAAGGAGGAAATGGAAGAAAAGATGAAGAAATCCGCCATAGAGTAGTCTGTTTCGACCAATTTGAGGCAGATGTCGAGCGATGCAACGAAAGTGGTCGTTTCGACACAAGCAGATCGATGTGGAAGTGGTTTCGACCAAAAGGTGGATCGACATGAAGAAGTTGCATCGACCGACACAAATGCGTGTCGGTGGACACAAGTAGGTCGACGCGAGAGGATTTTGGGTTGGCGAGATTGGGGAAGAATATACTACATTCCATCAATTCCTACCATTCAAGAGCACAACCCTACCTCTATATAAACTCATGTTTAGCTCATAGTTGAGAGTTCCAGTTTTTAGTCCAGAAATTCTTTAGTTTTCAGTCTTCAAAGTTTTCAAGATTTCAAGAGCTAGAACCAACATCTTTAATTTCCTTGTACTTTATTTTTCTGCACCTTTATTTTAATGAAATCTTAAATTTTTGTTTTAATGTCTATCTTTAATATGCTAGGCTAGATCCTTTATCAGATTCTAGGGTTTCTCCATCTGTGATACATGTTTTGATTCGAATTCTTCGAACTCTTTAATTAGTTTAAACTCTTTGGTTTTATTTCAAATCTATTTTCAATTAAAGGATCGAGAGATGAAGATTGGAAAAGGTGTTTGTTATTAATTGATGGACCGAGAGGTGAAAGTTGATAATAGGAAGTAAGAGTTTAATACATTTGATTTTCTGTCCAACAAATAAGAATTCAATTGTAGGATTAATCTGATTTTTATTGAGATTGATTAACTTGTGTTTTTGAGACCGAGAGGAGATAATCACTAGTGAATAATCTAGGTTTTAATTGCACAACAAAGGAACGAATTCCAGTTTATCCTGGTTTTCCGCCAAAAGTAACTTTTATGGGTTTGAATTATTTGTTTCTTGCATGTTGATCAGTTTGGTAGATTTCCCTAGGATCTGTGCTTTCTTTTATTTGAATTTCTTTTAAAAGCTGTTTTCATAAAACCCAAAACTCTCAAATTTGGATTTTCCTAAACAAAAGATTGAAAAATTATATTCAGTACATGAATTACTATCGTTGCATTATCCCTGTGGGTTCGACAACCTTCGGGTTATTATAAATTTATTTGCCCTTTGCTATAATCTGTATGCAGATTTTGCATCGATCAAATTAGCGCCTTTACCGGGGATAGTCAGATCGTAATTTGTTACTGATTTGTTTGATATCTTCTGGATTGGGTTTATATATATATATATATATATATATATATAAATATATATATATATATATATGGGTAGTGATCAGGTGAGAATATGAGTTACTATGAGAAATAAGAATAAATCTCGCGCGTCCATCTCATCAAATCGACGAACAAGATTCATTTTCAGCATATTGAAAAACGCAACATTTTTGCCCCAATATCGTGCAGTTTTAGTCTTTAAAGGCTAAAACTGTAAAAAATACTCAAACACAAACAGCAACCTGCATTTTAAGCCCGATTTACTTCATTTTTAGCCCAATTTACTTCATTTTTAGCCCGATTTACTTCATTTTTACATAAATACGAATTAAAAAAAATTAAACATCTTCTTCTTCAAAGCAACAACACGAGCGTAGTCTCTATAAAACTCAATACCAACATCAACAGTTCTTAAAACTATGCCCTTAAAATGCTTTATCTTATTAACACACTTTGGAATAAATGAACATGTAAGATATAAAAATGCACAAAGTTAACACTAAAGATGCACAATATAATAGAAAAAATGAACGTCGATCTGAATAAAACAAATTTTTTTAAACTATATTCATGCATAATTAACAACGTCGGGACCGAACACGAATGCGAAATCCAGAAACAAAGAAAAAAAATCTGATCGACAAAAGAAATATAAATCAATTCGAACAAAGAAGGAATAAATGAACAGGTAAGATACAAAAATGCACAAAGTTAACACTAAAGATGCACAATATAATAGAAAAAATGAACGTCGATCTGAATAAAACAAATTTTTTAAAACTATATTCATGCATAATTAACAACGTCGAGACCGAATACGAATGCGAAATCCAGAAACAAAGAAAAAAAATCTAATCGACAAAAGAAATATAAATCAATTCGAACAAAGAAGGAAGAAGAAATCAAATCGCGCGAAGAAAGGAATAAAAAATCTAATGAGATACTATTTCAGATTTAAAAAAATGCTAAAATTACAAAAATAACCTTAATTTTGCAAAACTGCAGGATAATCGAGGAAAACTGCACACGGAGTAAAATAGATCATGAGCGTTGAAATCACAAAATCAAAGTCTAAGATTTATTCTTATTTCTCATACTAAAAACTATTCTCATATGATCACTACTCTATATATATATATATATAAGTATTTCTTTATTTTTCTGTTCAATTTTGTGTGCGTGTGTGTGATTTGTGCTTCTGTTTTGACTAACGCAGACACCGCATCGGTCGACACAAAATTTTCTTCCGCATCGGTCAACATACACTTCGTGTTGGCCGATGCGCACTAATATTTTACCTTTCTCCTGCGCAAGTGCATGAACATGCGAGCCAAAGGGAAAACACTCGAGGCTTTCATTCCTGAAATCGTAGCAGCCTGTAGGAAGAATAAAAAGAAAGGAAAGGAACAACAAGAAGAGATGGCAGAAAATCAAGAAGCCCCGTTGCAAAATATGACTCCCAAGGAGCAGAGGCAATTCGTGAATGAGGTGCAACAATTACGAGCACAACTTCAAGTAGCTCAAGTGACTCAGGAAGAGCAGGCCCAAGATTGGCAGAACTGAATGCAGCAAGGAACAATGAGAGGCAGGTCGTGGTGCAACTGAGGTCCATCTTGGACCGATTTTTTCCACAACAAGAGGAGCCTAGATTCCGAGTAAGCATCAACGCCAACAATTTTGAGTTGCGGATTGGTCTGATTCAGATGGTGCAGCAGAATCAGTTTGCGGGGAAGGTCGTAGAAGACCCGTATGCCCACCTCAACTAATTCATCGAGGTGTGTGATATAGTGAAGCAAAACGGAGTGCCCCAAAATGTAATTCGAATGGGGTTATTCTCGTTCTCACTCTGAGATGAGGTGCGGTCGTGGTTTTCCAGTCTGGACAAGAGCCTGATAGGTACATGGGAGGAGCTTCGATCAGAATTCCTCACCAACTACTTCCCACCGAGTTTGCTGTTGAAGAGGAAAGCTGCTATCACTCACTTCAATCAAAGATATGATGAATCCCTCTATGAAGCTTGGAAGAGATTCAAGGAGTTGTTGAGATTGTGCCCTGGACATGGGATTGACTCGAAAATGCAGGTATGTCACTTTTATGAGGGATTAACTCCACACATGAAGGAGTTAGTCGATGCATCTGCCGGTGGAATTTTTATGAAGAAGAGTGGAGCTGAGGGGATCCAACTTCTAGCAGACATGGCTCTGAATAGCCATCAATGGCCGACTGAGAGACAGCTTCCAGTCAAGGCAGTGGAAGCCAAGCCGGAGTTTGATGTTGTTGCTGAAGTGAAGACACTCCGAGAGGATATTGGGAAGTTGGAGGCAGTCAAAGTCACACCTGCTGCTGCAGCTGATCAAAGTATGATCATAATTCCCGTTGAAGCCGACTACATCAATCGTGGAAGCACAAACAGTTCATCTGGAACTGTTGGAGCGGAGGTGAATTACATCAGAGGTGGATATCAGAACAATTATTGAGGCAATCAAGGGTATCATTACAACCATGTAAGAAATCACCCTGGTTTTTCTTATGCTAACCCCTCTCCAGTCGAGCACCCTCCACCTGATTTTGATGTAGGTACTGGAGGAGAGATCGTTGAGAAGAAAAGATCTGTGTTGGAGCAGACCCTTGACAAGTTCATTAAAAGTTCCGACAACCGATTTGGAAAGGTGGAAACTGAAGTAAAAGGGATGGCCAATCACATGCATTTGATGACAAAGCATCTTCAGATGTTGGATACCCAATTGAGCCAAATTGCCACTACCCTCAGCAATCAACACAAGCCCGGATAGCTTCCAAGTGCAACCGAGGTGAACCCGGCAAAAGAAAAATCAGTCAATGCCATATCTCTGTGATCCAGGAAGTAGTATGAAGGTCCGAGAAGGCCGAGGAACGAGTTTGAGGGAGAAAGAGAGGAAATTCCTGAAGAGGAGCCCTCTGTTTTGACCAATGCTGACCACACATCGGTCGACACAGAGGGTCGATAGGCAGAAGGATCGGGCGACTGATGCACGTCGACTGATGCAGCCTTACGTCGGTCGACACAGGACCCTGCAGGCATGTCGATCGAGATGGTTTTAAGTCAGTCGAAACAGATCCCTATTTAGGGCGAAAAAGAGAAGGAAAAGTAGAGAAGTGATCCTACTCCTCCGATGCCTTAATTATATTTCGAGCCTGCAATCGTTGTGTTCGATATTTTTATTACTTGCCATCTATAATGGTCTGTACACTTGCAGAATAACGTGTTGAAAAATACTCTATCAGCAGGATGAAATAAACCAAGTAAAGGACACAAGAATTTTTATAGAGGTACGGAACCAAATGACCTACTTCCACTCTTCAACCGCACATGTTGGAATTCACTAGAACCAGTTATAGGTGATGTAGCGTGATCTGTCGCAGTCGCAGTTGCGGATAGCTCTTTCGTCCACTGGTTGTATGCTGTCTTGGTTAGTCCACTAGGAACTTGATCTCTTTAGTCTGATGTACGAACACGTTGCACAGCCACCAACTGGACAGGGTTGGATGATTGAGTTCTTTCCAGAACGTAGTTGGTTGGTTGGTTGGGTGGTGTTCCAACGGACTTTCTCAAGGAGTGAAAAGCTCAACTCGGATTCATACTTAGAAAATAAGAACTCCGAAAATAGGTCTAGCCTGATGCTAAGAGCCTCATATATAGGAAACACGGAGAGTTACGAGAGCTTTAGAGCCTTAAGCTTGAGTGCTTAGAAATCGTAACTTCAATGGAGATCAGATTAAGGAATTCTTGAGTTTGGTGGATTCGTTCAAATCTCTTAACCTTGCTCTCTGTGTGCCTTCATCTTTTTTTATAAGCGAAGCCTTTGTAGAGATGAGATTTTATCCGTTTGAGAGAAATTCAAATTCGACCAATGGGAGGTTTTGACATAACTTGATTTGTGTGCTACAGTACTGTACGGAGCACTAAGGTTGGTAGACGTTTCTACCTTTTCAGAACGACTCCTTTTTTTTCAGTATTAGGAATCAAAACCGGTAGATTCTTATGTAACTTGGTCTTTGTCTCCTATTGAAGCAAACTTGTAGAAATCACCGTCTTCAAGTCAGCTTATTAAAATCTTACGGCTGACACATTCTTTTTATCTCTTTGTTTGGTCTCACCAGTTTCCTTCTTCTTTAAACTTAGGAAAGTGGTTGATAATCTTCGCTGCTGGCAACTTGCCAGTTTCCAGACACTTCATCACTTGTAATCGCGGCTGGCTTCCACACCAAAACTTGTGAGATTTCTAACTTCTATTACAACCCGATAAATCTTATACAAGACTTTACAAGTTTTGAGCTAATCCTCACATCTAGAGACATGTCAGTTCTATATATTTTTAAATAACAAACTGGTTGGTTTGACACATCAAAACATAAAGAAAAACTAGAATTAAAATGTAATTTCTAACAATCATGATTTGTGCTTCCTCAACTTAAATCCTAGAGTTCTCGACTCAAACCCTATAATAAATTTTGAGATCTCAATTTTTATAATTTAAATGAAAACAACTTTTTCAATAATTAAAACTGAGATCTCGAATTTTAATTTAATTTTGATGAATATATTTTTAATTTAACCTCGAGATCTCAAAATTATATTGGAGATCGAGATTGAATTAAAATATTGATCAAATTAATTAAAAAATCTGACATATAGATCTCGACATTTTGTTTTACAAATCTCGATTTATAGGTCTCGACATTGGTCAAATGATTACATCCTTTTATTTCTTTTTATTATTCTATTAATAATTGGATGTATAATATTCATTTAAATTAATGATTAGTAAGTAGTCATAAGTCTCCTATAATTTTTAATAATTGGATATATATTAATTATTCAAATTAATGTTAATTTGTTTAACTAGAATTTCATTTCGAAATCTCAACTCTAGTAAATGTCGAGAGCCAATTCCAATAACTTTCTTTCTTCATTCAAATTACTTAAATGAAATAAATCTTAAAAGAAATTAAGTTAAAAAATTACTTAAATGAATATAACTCAATTAACATTATCTCGAAATTGGTCAATTATACATTTCGAGATAATTATTGATTCAATTATCTCAATTTTAAATTAGTCAATTATAATCGACATCTCAATTACTTAAATAATCTCGGTTTTATATTATCTCGATTTCAATTTGAGTTAATGAATATTTCAATTTTATTAACAAATTGTGAGCCACAAATTAATCTCGAAATTGAATTATCAAAGTGTTAATTTAAATTGAATTCGAGAGCCACAAGTTAATATCGAAATTGGATTATCGTTAAATATTTAATATAAATTTTATTTAATTTATAATATATGTTTAATCCCAATTATTATCTATATGCCATCGAGATAATAGTAATTTATTTAAGTTATCTCTAATAATAATAATTGACATCTCGAAATGCATGTTTAATATTTTCAAGATGTAATCTCGTGATCTCGAGATAATCTTGAAATGTATGTTAATATTCTCAAGATTTAATCTCGTGATCTTGAGATCAAGATGTTATGATCTCGAGATAATCTTGAAATGTATGTTAATATTCTCAAGATGTTGTAATCTCGAAACTTTTTTACCCAATTAAATCTCGGATCAAATCAAAAGTTTTGAGACATCTTTTTTTATGTAAATTTTACCCAATTTTTATCAAGAACAGTCCTAAAATCGCATAAGTTTGAAATAAACAAGCAATTTTCAAAATTTAACAAATATCCTCACAATAAATGAATACAATCGATGAAAAATATGACCCCAAAATATGATTTTTAAAGAGTTGTAATTTATTACTATTAATCTATATCGGTAGATTTAAAATAAATGAAGTAATAAATATTTAAAAAACAAATTTTTTAATAAAGTGAAATTTGTCTAAAAAAAAAAAGGACAATAAAACAAAATAAAAGAGTGACTAAGAAACTTATATTTTTAAAAAAGTGACTTTTAAACACTTTGAATTATTCAAAATGGCTATTCTTATCCACTACCACGTTATATTACTTCGTGAACATGTTACTCCCTCTGTAGCCTTTCTTGAGAAATTTCCAAACAAATTCAACAGTTTAGAAGGTTGAATGAGGGAAGTGACTAATGAAGCTGAAGATATTCTTGAATATCTTATGCTAGAAATAGTTTCAAGTGGAAACCATTGGCTCCAGCTCCAGCTTGAAAAGGTGATGGAGCAGATTTATTCGATCGCCAGAGAAGTGAAGGTGCTTGAAAAAATGACGGGGGAGATTGATTTCATGGCCGGAGAAGTGACGAATATAAAACACATCTCTCAATGTGGAGCTGATTCTTCTGCTTCCAGTTCTTCATCAACTGCTCCCCCACCCATGAAGGTGTCGTGGTTGGTTTTGAAGATTATGTGAAGGACGTAAAGGACCGACTCTGTGGAAAAAAAATCCAGACTTCCAAGTCCTTCCAATCTGTGGTATGGGGGGCATCGGCAAAACTAATCTTGCCAGGAAGGTTTGCGAAGATCCTTTAATCATGGAGGAGTTTGTGATCCGTGTTTGGGTTACGATTTCGCAAGATTATAGTTTACGGAGAATTGTTTCAAGCATTCTGAAGTCCTTGAAAAAATTCAATACAGGTATATCTGGATCTAACGATGGAGAAAAAGTGCGGTAAATCTTGATGCTTAGGAGATACCTAATTGTAATGGATGATATATGGAGTAGTGAAGCATGGGATGCTTTAAAAAGGGTGTTTCCTGATGTTGGTAATGGAAGTTGTATCATGCTTACAACAAGGTTGTCTACTGTGGCTTCATATCTGGACCCTTCGAGCAAGCTCTGCGAGTTACAGTTGATGGATGCTAATCAAAGTTGGAGTTTGCTCAAACAGAAGGTGCTTACAAAACTTTTCGGAACTGGAATATATAGGGAAGAAGATTGCAAGAAGCTGCAAAGGTTTGCCCCTAGCAATTGTGCTCATTGCTGGACTTCTATCCACAGTTGGTAAGAATCCAACTTCTTGGTGGGAGATTGCAGAAAAAGTGAAGTCCACGGAAACTATGGAGCAAGAACAGATTGAAGACATACTATCTTTGTGCTACACCCACTTACCGCAACATTTGAGGCCATGTTTCTTGTACATGGGTCCTTTCCAGAAGATAAAGAGGTCAATGTTTCTCTGACTCATTAAATTATCGGTTGCTGAGGGGTTTGTGAAATGTAGAAATAGGTGTAAGAGCTTGGAAGAAGAGGCAGAAGAGTGTTTGGAAGATCTGGTGAAGAGAAATCTTGTTCTGGTGAGGAAAAGGAAGTGGGATGGCAGAATCAAAAGTTGCAACCTCCATGATCTGATGCGGGACCTGAGTATTAGAAAAGCTCACGAATGTAAGTTTCTTCTTAGCTTGATGGATAGGATTGTTGAAGTGGGACATTTTATAGAAAAAGTAAAAAATGGGCATCGTTTAAGTATAGATTCTTCTAGTCTGACCTTCCTGCCAAGCATTCATGGCTCAACCATCCATACTACCATGTGCTTAGGTTACAAATTGGTAAAACTAGATGATAGGATTTAGTTTATTTTCCTTGAAAATATATCTCTTTATTATTCAATATATAAAGATTACAAAGATATGAAAATAACAAAAGATATTAACTAGGAAAGATAAACCAAACCCTAGATATCTAAATGCATGATTATCGAATCTCATACAACAACCAAATCTATATTGTATCATCCCCCCTCAAGCTAGACTTCAGAACGGAGGAGACGCAAAGCTTGCATCTGAAATATTCAAACGATGGTCATGGCAATGCTTTGGTGAAGACATCTGCAATATGAAGCTCCGTAGGAATAATCTCAGTAACTAGCTTTCCGTCCTGTACTAGTTTGCGCACAAAATGATAATCAATATCAATGTGCTTGGCACGCTTGTGAGCAACCGGATCTTGAGTCAAGAAAATCGAGCTATTGTTGTCACAAAATATATACGGCGTACGAGGAAGAGGAACTCAAAGCTCTCGAAGTAGAGATGTGATTCAAATAACCTCTGCTGCAGTATTCCCCAAGGCACAGTATTCTGATTCGGAGCTGGAGCGAGCGACAATAGGTTGTTTCATGGCACTCCAAGAAACCAAATTTCTAGCCAATAAGATAGCGTACCCATAGGTAGATCTACGAGTATCTAGACAACGAGCCAAATCCGTATCAGAATATGCTACCAAGTCGCATGTAGATTGGCGAGAGAAAGAGAGACCATGCGAAAGTGTGCCTTTTACATAACCCAACACACGTTTAACAACTTGGAAATGATCAATAATAGGAGCCTTGAGAAATTGATTGGCGAGATTTATGGCAAAGGAAATGTCAGGACGAGTGATTGTGAGATACTGAAGGGCACCCACTATTAAGCGATAGAATGTAACATCTTCAAAGGTAGCTCCAAAATGAGTAAAAGTATGACCAGCAGGTAATGGTGTGGCAGCAGGACGAGAATCGAGTAACTCAGTGTGAACAAGAATATCTCGAGCATACTTAGCTTGAGAAAGTAATAAACCATCAGCAGTGTAAGTCACTTCCAAGCCCAAGAAATAACTTAGGCGACCCATATGCTTAATCGCAAATTTAGAGTGCATACGAGTAATGAAGACTGAGATATGAGACAAGCTATTTCCAATGAGAATGATATCGTCAACACAGACGAGTAGGTAGAGAAGAGTATGTCCACGAGAATAAATGAATAAGGATGTGTCGGCCTTGCTGCAAGTGAAATCGAAGAATAGAAGAAAGGAAATCAGTCATTGGAACCAAGCACGTGGAGCTTGCTTGAGACCATAGAGAGCCTTTTTAAGGCGACACACATGATTCAGAAATTGGGAGTCGATAAAGCGAGGGGGCTGATCCATATACACAGGCGATGAAAGTATTCCATTGAGAAAGGCATTCTTGACGTCAAGTTGATGAAGTGACCATCCATGAACGACAGCAAGAGAAAGGACAATTCGTACTGTAGCAACTTTGACAACAGGACTGAAGGTGTGTGAAAAATTGAGGCCAAGAATTTGCGAGAAACCTTGAACAACAAGACGTGCCTTGTGATGCTTAATACTGCCGTCAGAGTGAAATTTGGTACGAAAAACCCATTTGGAACCAACAATATTTGTGTTAGAAGGCCGTGGAACAAGATCCCAAGTCTCATTTGTTCGTAAGGCATCCATCTCCTCAGTCATAGCAGCAAGCCAAATAGGGTTTTTAGCAGAGGATTTGTATCCCTTCGGCTCAGAGGAAGCAACAAGAGCATGATGAAGATAAGTGGATGCATAGTAGGCAATATGGTGCAGTTTGAAAATACCAACGTGAGCACGGGCAACCATATGATGCCCAGGAGGTGCAGGAGCTGGTGGCTCGATAGGAGGATGGTGCTGTGGCGATTCAATGGTGAGTGGCGCAGTATCATAATCATCAGCAGGACAAAGTAAGCATGGTGAAGAAGCAGACAAAGAAACGCTAGGTTTCCTGACAGGATGCGAGTTCGAATCAGGAACATGCATCGTAGTTGGCTCAAGGAAGGTTGAAATATCTAGGTGAGATAATGGAGCAGCACGAGAGGAACTCGCCATAGGAAATCACAGTTCATCAAATCGAGCATGGCGCGTAGTGTAAATTCGCGAAGTAGAAGGATCAAGGCAGCGATATCCCTTATGATTAGACGAGAAACCAATAAATATACAGGGAATGCTGCGAGGAGAGAACTTGTTTGCTGCATAATCACGTAGATAGGGATAAACCAGACACCCAAAAGGATGGAAGTCGGCGAAGTTTTGTGTGGAACCAAACAACGTCTCAAATGGTGACAAGCCATTGAGAATGGACAATGGCATTCGATTAATAATATAGATGGCAGTACAGAAAGCATCAACCCACACGGACAATGGAAGATCAGAGTAAAATAACAATGCAAGGGCAGTCTCTGTAATATGCCTGTGCTTGTGTTTAGCAATACTATTCTGCGAAGGAGTGCAGGGGCAAGATCGTAAATGATGAATTCCCTTCGAATGAAAGAAATCCTGGACAAAACTATAAGTAAATTTTGTTCCGCCATCGCTTTGAGAGTCTTAATAGAACTAGAAAACTGGTTCTCCACGAGTTAAGTAAATGACTGTAAATGGGCAAAAAAATTTGATTTTCTAGCCTATGGATAGAGCCATGTAAAGCAACAAAATCAACAACAAATATAACATTATAGCAAAAATGTGCAGAAGAAGTAACGGGGGCAGGTCCCCATAAATCACAGTGAATAATATCCAACATATTTGATGAACGCTTTTCATTTAATTTGAATGGCAAACGAGAACTTTTAGCAATCTGACATGAAGAACAAATAGTAGGCTTGGGTAAACAGGAAGTAACAGAAATATGCCCTTGTTTACTTAGCAATAAAATAGACTAATGCACATGATCAATGAAACATGACCTAAACGAATATGCCATAACTAAAAAGAGGCTTGTAAAGCATTGTTTTTCAACTGAGAAATAAAGGCAGGCTGCAGATGATCAAGAATGTAGAGACCAGCATTTCGACCGCTTGCTAGGACGTCCTTTGTGTGTCGATTCTTAATAGTAAATGAATGATCAGAAAATAATATATCAACTGGATAGTCAGAGAGCGGATTTTTAGTAAGTGACGGAACCACCAAAACATCCAATAAATTAATTAAATTTGAAATGCGGGAATAACCAATATGAGATATATCAAGGTGAGCACCGTTACCCACTACTACACTATCAGAGCCCGAGTAAGGCTGAGATGTGTCGAGATTTCCAGCATCAGAAGTCATGTGAGCAGAAGCAACCGTAGTCAAAAACCAATCCGAAGCATTTGCAGAAGAGATAGAATAGCCAGCATTGAATGCTTCAGTGAGATTAGCAGTAGAGGGTTGCAAATATCGATCAGGACAGGAACTCGCATAAGGTCCTTCTTGGCAACATATTTGACAACGCGACGTGCGACGTTGAGATGAACGACCATTACCACCACGACAATGTTGTGAATAATTGCGTGAGCCATTAACACCACAGTCTGGATTACTTCGACCGTTGCTGGAAGGTGCAGTAGAAGGGGATTGTTCCTGGCCATAGAATGCAAACGGCGATGTCGACAAAGTCTTGATCAGCTCATAAATACACTCACTTATTCATGTTTTTCTCCTTTATTTTTGTTAATTTATGTTTAGTTATTAGTTAATTTCGTGCATGAGTGTATTATAGAGGATGTTATGCTTGCCATGGTGAGTTTTTGCAGGTTTTTGGGTGAAAAAGTGGCTAAGTGGTGAAAAGAGCCGGAATGAAAAAGCTGCTATTTCGGTCGACACATGGGATGTCGACCGATATGGAAGACAAATCAAAAACCCGAGCAAAACCATCCATGTCGACCGATATGATACATGTCGATCGACATGGGTGGTCGATGTCGACCGAAGGCAAGATTGAGATGGAGCTCGACATGGAAGGTCCATGTCGATAGACACACCCTATGTCGATTGACATAGATGTTTGGCAGCGATCGAAGTTGGAGTCGAAGTGGAATACCGACATGAACTCCATGTCGATCGACACGCTATGTGTCAATCGACACAGAGGCCCGAAATGGAAAGCTTTACCAGATTTGGATGTTTTTGATATTCCAAGCCCAATACCTTGTTGAGATATATTTTCTCCTCTATAAATATATCTTATAGCTCGAAAATTAGGAGTTCTCTTTTAATCTTTGAATATTTTCTAAACATTGGAGTTTTTCAGGATTCCAAGGTTCCTCTTTAATTATTGTAAGTTATTTTATGTTCTTTAATAATATGTTTGCTTTTATTCTATCCATGATCTGTGGCTAGAAACCCTAGCAGGTTCTAGGGCTTTGATGATCATCTTGATGCATGTTTAAATAATTCAACTCAATAGCATGGTTTAATTCAATCGAATCTAGATTTAATGATGGATTGAGAGATGAAATTAGATCTAGATTTGTAGTTATCAATTGAAGGACTGAAAGGTGAAAATTGGTAATAGGAAGAGGAAATTAAATACAATTGATTTCTGTCTCAAAAGGAAGAATTAATTGTAGGATTAAATCTGATAATTATTGGGATTGATTAATGTTGTGTTCTTGAGACTGAGAGGAGATAGTCACACATTAGTAATCTAGGGTTTAATTGCCAAACAAGGAATTGAATCCATTTGAATCTGATGAATACCCCATTGCTGAGTTGATGAATTTTGCATGTTGATAAGATTGATTATCTGCCCTGGAATCTGTGCTCTTTATTTATTGTTTTAAACCCTTTAATTTCTTGTTTTGTCATTTTAAATTCCAAAACCAAAATCCTAATTTCAAGTACTCAAACAACAAGATTTGAAAATTATTGCTAATACATAATATAGATTTGTCATACATTCCCTGTGGGTTCGACATCTTGGTTATAAATTTATTTGTCACTGTTTTACTACAATTTAACTTGTAGTTTTTACGGTCGATCAAATTGGCACCATTACTGGGAAATGTTAGAATTTATTTTATTACTAGTTTGTTTTTAAATTTATTGGATTAAATTTTTATTTTTTTTGTGTGTTTTCTGTTCATGTGCGTGAGTTTTGCTTGGGGGTGACTTTTGTTTCGATCGACATCACTTGTGTTGATCGACACAGCTAAGTCATTCACGTCGATCGACACCGTTGATTTTTCCATGTTTTGTCTCGTTTCTCAGTTATTGCATGAACACGAGGGCTCAGAGCAAACCACTCAAAGCCTTTGATCCAGAAATTGAGGCAACAATCAGAAGAAGGAAGAGCAAAGAAAAAAACAACACAATCATCAACATGGAGCCACCGAACAATCGGAATGAGGAAGATGATCCGAACGTGCCACATTTGAACATCCAGACGCACAAATCACTGTTAGGAATGCTATGTTGCTGATTCAAGAAGTGAATGAGATGAGAGATGTGATCCGACAACTGATGGCTGAAAGGGAAGCTGAAAGAGCCGAAGTTGCAAGAAGGCAAAGAGAACAAGAAAGGGAACGAAGGCTCAGAGAGGACTCCGATGATGAGGATCCAAATGCCATGGCAAGGAGGTATGAACCGCAACCCCGGTATTGAGGGATTTGTTATTGGCATCAATGCCAATAACTTTGAAATTAAAACCGACCTTATTTAGATGGTTCAGCAGAACCAATTTGGCGGACGAGTTGTGGAGGACCCATACACACACCTCTGGATGTTTGTGGAGGTGTGTGACACTGTCAAGCAGAACGGAGTCAGCCAAGACGTGATCCATCTCCACCTGTTCCCATTCTCACTTCGAGATCAGGCTCCAACATGGTTTACGACCCTGGATTGCAGTTGCATCAGGACTTATGATGACCTTCGAGCAGAGTTCCTCTCTACCTTTTACCCACCGTCCGTGATCATTCAGAAAAAGATGGAGATTCTGCAGTTCCACCAAAAGATACATGAGTCCTTATTCATTGCTTAGAGCAGATTTAATGAGCTGTTAAGGAGTTATCCCTGACATGGAGTTAATACCGAGGAGCAGACACTTATCTTCTACCGGGGGATGAATGAAAGAACCCAAGAATCGGTGGACAATGCAGCCAGAGGTTCTGTGATGAGCAAGTTTGCCGACAAAGCCCTCAAGATGTTCAAGAAGATGACCATGCACACTCAAAAGTGGGCAAATCCGAGGAGTCCTCAAGTTAAGGCGGTGGAGAAGAAAAAAACTAATGATACCCTCAAGAAGGAGATAGAGAAGCTTAAGTGGGAGATGGAAAAACTGACATCTAATGTTTCTGTTGTTGCTACTGCACAGGTTGATCCCTTAGCCGCTGTGAATTACATGAACTGAGGAGGCTACTAAAATCAGTACCGGCAAGGGGGATACCAATATTACCCACCAAGAGCTCATCCCGGATTTTCTTATGCTCAGCCAGAAGGCGCGGAACACCCTTCACCTGGATTTGATGTGAAAAATGGTGAGATTCATGGAGAACGTGAAAGAAAGCCTCGACAAGGTGCTATCCCAGTTTATCAAAGCTTCAGACTACCGGGTTGGAAAGATCGAACAAGAAGTGGCCGGGGTGACTACTAAGGTGGACCGACTTGGGAAGCATGTGCAGATGATCGAGACTCAAGTTAGTTAGATTACTACCTCTCTTAGTACGCAACATAAACAAGGGAAGCTACCCGGCACCACCGAAGTGAATCCCAAGAATCAAAAGGAGTGCAAGGCGATCAGCTTGAGGTCCGAAAAGAGCTACAAAGGCCCAGAGATGCCCCAAAGCGAGTTTGGGGGAGATGAAGAGGAGTTTCCCGCAAAGGAGACCTCTATTTTTCCCGACACACCTGATGTCGGTCGACACAGAGAAGTCAACATGGACGACATGTCGAGTGACAAGGAACAGTCAACATGGGAGGTCACGATCGAGACATGCGTGTTGATCGACACACCACATGTCGATCAACATGCCCAGCCAGCAACAACGACCGATGCAGCCAAGTCCCGGTCAACACATAGGGGTTCTCAAGGCAAAAATTTAACCAAAAAGGCTACTCATATTCCTCTGATGCCCTTTCCTCAAAGATTTGCCAAGCAAAAGGAGGATTCGAAGTTTTCAAGGTTTGTGGAGAATTTGAAAAAAGTATGCATCAACTTACCACTGATTGAAGCCTTGAGTGAGATCTTGGGATACATGAAGTACCTTCAAAAGCAGATGAGCGGGAAAAAGTAGTTTGTGGAAAACTCAACAGTCAAGCTTCACGAGCAGTGCAGTCTCCTACTCCAAAAGTAAGTGCCTATTAAAATACGCAATCCAGGTTGCTTTTCAATCCCAATCGAGATCGGGGGGATAGAGTTCCAAAGGGTGCTGTGCGACACTGGTGCCAGCATCAATCTAATGCCCTATTCCATTTTCAAGTGCCTTAACGTTGGAGAGATGAGGCCGACTACAATGACTCTGCAGATGGCGGACCGATCTGTGTCTCGCCCCAAAGGTATACTAGAGGATGATCTCATTTGCGTGGGTCTTCTAATTTTTCCTGCAGATTTTGTAGTTTTGGATATGAGAGAAGATGTCAACATGCTGTTGATTGTGGGAAGAGAGTTTTTGGATACAAGTGAAGCGGTAATCAACTGTCGGACTGGCAAGATCACTCTGCATGCAAATGATGAGAAGATCACATTCGTGATCGACAAAAGCCGCTAATAGTCCGAATGCAACCGAATAACTTCCATTGAAGATTCTGAAGACGAAGTAGAGGAGACTGAAGAAGAGAAAGAAGACCGTTGTTGGTCCCAAAATCAGAGATGTTTTGTATGCAGCGAAAGTTTTAAAATGATCTTGCACTTCTGAAAACTGAAAGTCAGTTTTCAGTTTTCAGTTTCTGAAAACTCAGTTTAGCTCAGAGTAAGTTTTGAGTTTCAGTTTCAAGTATACACTTCTATACTTAGAAAGTATTGAAGGTTTCAAATAAGTATGAAAACTTAATATGCAGAAACTTAAATAAAGTAGTAAATGACTCAGGATATTTTATAGTGGTTCGGAACCTTAAGTCCAACATCCACTCTTCCAAAATCAATTGGGAATCCACTAAGTAACAGAGTACAAGCTTTCTCACAATCTATACTAGCCTGTTCGAAACCTCCGTCCTTCGGTCTGCTAGGTTATTCGCCCAGAAACTTGATCTGCTCCTTCTTCAAAACTGAAGTGAGGACGCAACCCGCAACCTTTAATCTAGATGGTTGGATGTTTGCAATTCTTCTGAGAACTTCGGCTGGTTGGCAAAGCCCGTCGAAATCAGTATTCCTGAGTAGAATACTGACAGTTGTGTTTATTAATTAAAAAGTAATAAACACCAAGAATTAGCTTAAGCTTGGAAAGCTTGAGCCTCGTGCACTTAGACAGATACACGGAATGAATAGCTTAAGCAAAGATGCTAAGCCTCGTGTTCAGACACAGAATTTCAGAGACTTCTTGAGAGATCTTTTTGATAGAGTTTTGGCTTAGCTTTGCACGAGATTCAGGTATTTGTTTCTATCGAAGTTGTCTCCTATTTATAGCCAGGTTGGACGATCATTTGAAATTCTGCCAGTTAGACACAAGATCCAGCTGTTAGAGACGAATGGAATGATGTCCAATCATCGCCCATTCTTTATCTGCTGTAGCAGCCTACTCTCTGCTCTGCTCTGAACTAGTTTTAACTGTGGCAGTGTACTTTTCACCTGCTCTTGTCAGACTCAGTTTCAGTCCGAGGAATCTCAGTTTCCTCATACTGATTTGTTGATCGACACAATAAAGAATCTTCGATATGACTTTTAGCTCCACTCGGATTCCTTTTGTCTCCTTGATTTTCATGTGCTCTTCAACTTCTGAAACTGAAAACTAAAATCCTCCTGATTTCAATTTTTATGTTTCGGCTTCTCTTTAGTGAAAACTCAGTTTCCAAAAACTGAGTTTCTGGATATTTTAAGTTTCAAGTTCTTTAGCATCTTCACTTTAAGTTCAGGAACTTGACTTCAACATCTCGAGTTCTTTTCAAATTTCAAGTTCTGAAACTTGATTCTTGTCTTCCTTCAGAAACTAAGTTTCTTGTTGGCTCGATCTTCAGCTTTTGGTTTCTAGTTTCTATTACAACTCGATATATCCTATACAAGGATTAAATGTAGAAACATACTAAAAACTTAAAGCTAAAGTAAGTTTTGACACACCAAAATATCAAAATAAAGGGTAAATTGAAACTCAGTTTCTAACAATTTCCCCCTTTTTGGTGTTGTCAAAACCACTTATCTAAAGTCAGGAAAAAGTACACACGATGAACTGAGTTTACAAAGACACTACTCAGAACACCATTCCTTTGACCACCCTGAATTGGAGAGGTATTACTCGATAATAATAAAAAATAGAGCGAATTAAAATTTGCTGATCACACTGGAATATGTGAATTCAGCTAGGTTAAAAACAATAAGTAAAGAGCGAGAGAGAGACAATGAGATTTTGTCTTCAATCCAGTTTTTCAGTTTTTCATTGATTGTGAGGAAATACAAGTATATCAAAAACTGAAAACTAGAAAGTAAAAAGAGATTCAAAAACTTAAGTTTCAGAGGCTTACGGAGGACGTTGCTCTGAAGAAGATGGCTTAGGATCAGCAAGTTTTTGGGCCAACTCCATTAAGGCTTGGATCTGAGGCTCCCTCCTCTTCTCCTCAGCTTCCTCTCTTTCCCTTCTCTCTGCCTCCTTGGCTTCTCTCCTCTTCTTTTCTTCTTCTTCTTTCTCCTTCCTTGGTCTCTCCTCCTTCTTCCTCTCCTCCTTCTCCTTTATCCTGTCTTCTTCCCCCTTTTTGACGACATCAAAAAGTGTAGCCACAGTCTGTTCAATAGAGGATACAGATTCAGCATTTTCAGCGTCCATCTTCTCATTTTCTTCAAACTTGGCTTTCACTTCTTGTGTCTCCTGCCTGATGGCTTCGAGTTGGGATTGGACATAATGCCTAACTTCAGCAAAAAGTGCGGACTGAGAAGAGCTTGAGGTAGCCTGCCTGGTATCTTCAGGGAATTCAATCAGGGGATGTTGACAGAAGTGTCCGGGGTATAGAGCACCATCCCACTGATCACCTTTCTCTCCGCTTCCTTCTTATACCACTGCTCTCTCCTGAGCCTCTCAGCCTCCTCTTCTTTCTTCCTCTTCCTTTCACGTTCAGCCAGATTTAGCTTGATCTTGCTCCCGATCCTCTTGGCTTTTATAAGGTTGGCAATTCAAGCAAGCTCTTGAGTTTGGCCTTGTATAACTTAGATAGCATGAACAGTCTTCTCTGCAGTAGTAAGAATAGTAGGCTCATGAGAGAGAGCAACTGCCTGCTCCATTTCCTTTTTCTCCAATTCAACAGCAGTAAGTTTAAGCTTAGATTTCTGCATCTGATAAGCTCATATTTATACTCACTTATCCATGTATTTCTCCATTGTTTTAGTTTGTTTAGTTTATGCTTTAAGTTATTTATGTGCATAAGTCTATTTTACAGGATTTTATGCTCTATATGGTGAGTTTTGCAGGTATTTAAGGTTAAAAAGAGGTTAAATGATGAAAAGAGCCGAGTTAGACAGAGTTTCCGCATTGATTGACATACGGGAAGTCGACCAAGTTGGAAGACAAACCAAAATCCTGAAGCATGACCTCTGTCTTGACCGACATGGTGCATGTCAATCGACACAGAGGTCAGATGTTGATCGGGGGCAAGGCAGATGAAGAGCTCGACATGCATGCAGGCATGTCGATCGACACCCTCGGTGTCGATTGATACGGAGGAAAGAGAGACAGGTCGACATGAGTGTTCTGCCTGGATGTCGAAGTTGCATGTGTGTCAATTGACACACTGTGTCGATCGACACAGGTGCCGAAGATGGAAAGATGCGCCTGTTTTGGAAGATTTTGTTATTTTAGTCAAATACCTAGATTAGATGTTTTTCACTCCTCTATAAATAGAGAATTTATGATGCACGAAAATTATCCTTCATATCTTTCATATCATTGTTTTACTGAATAATTTCACAACTTTGGAGTTTTTACAAGGTTCCTCTTGTCCTTGTAAGGTAATTAATAATATTTATGTTTTCTTTATTCTTCGTCATGATTTGTGGCTAGAAATCCTAACAGGTTCTAGAGCTTTTGATATTCTTAGCTTTTGATATTCTTTTCTGATGCATGTTTTGTTGGTCCCGGATATCAGGGTATACTTTGGCAGCGGAAAATACGTAAGTTCGTTTCTTGCACTCTGCTGGTTACACAGCTGACTGGGACCTTGTCAGCTGGTAAGTCAACTGGCAACTGAGTATTCAGCTGACTGGCAACTGGCTGGTCAGCTGATGACTCAGGACTTAGAAAATTTTAGAGTCGAGTTTGCACAGTTATAAACTGGTTTCAGTTATACTCCAGCACTTGGGTGCTGGGTTTTAAATCAGTAAGTAAATGCTGAAAGCAGTAAATAACAAGGATATTTTATAGTGGTTCGATCAACTGATCTACGTCCACTCTCCAGTCGAAGCACTGGAAATTCACTAAAAAGAGTAATCCGGTACAAGATTTCCTACGATCTATTTCCAGCTGGTAGATGCCTCGTCTACCAGTCCACTGGATCAACCGCTCCCGGTCCTTGTCCTTCTTCAACTCTCGTCAGATGGATGGAGTGCGAGCACGTCACTTCAACCTCCTCCTCCGACTGATTGGGTGTTGAGTTCTCCCAAGAACTTGACTCTTGCTGGCGGCAAAACTGCCCGTAATAACTCTGGAGCTGGCTGGCTCAAGAGCTGCTATGTTCTTCCTCGGAATGAGAAAGAACACCAAATGAGATCAATAACTCACAAGCTAGAAGCTTGGAGTCTCGTGTTCAAATGATTGACACACGGAGTAGCTTTAAGAAAAGCCTCGAAAGATTGCTTATTCGCTGATATGAATGCGTTTGAGCTTTCGGTAGGTCAAGAGTGGCTAAGAGTATTGAATGCTGTTGGATCTCACGTATTTATAGACGTGAGATTCAGATTCAAATACTAGCCGTTTGGACACATCCGGAAAAGTCTCTGTCCTCGCATGTCCTTCTGCAGGCGGCAGGTAGGAATTTCCGGAAAGCGCCATGCTTTTGTCCACTTTATCTGACATTGATCTCTTTATGTCAGAACGGCACTATTCGTCAGTACGAGGAATCGGAACTGGTAGTCTTGAACTGATAGACTTTAAGGTATCCTCCTTAAAGTCATACTCTGTCAGTTAATTCCTCGACGAATCTTCTTTTTGTCTCTAAGACTCTGGGAGAGCGAATCTTGAATTCTGCTGATAACCTCCGACTGGTAGATCATACTGGTGATCTTGTGCTGGCAGTCTCTGCTGGTGACTTTCCTTAGCACAATCAAGGTCTCACAATCAAGGTCTACCAATTCGTCTGATGTTATCTCTTGGAATCTCCCGTGACTGGTGGCTTCACCGCTGGTGAATAGTATCAGCCAGAACACATATTCTGCTGGTAAGATCTCTCAGCCTCCTGCTGGTGAAATCTTCCCAACTGGTGAACAGTGACCAGTCAATAGCTCTACTCCATGCTGATGAACAGTGTCAGCATGAGTCTTCGTCAGCCGCTTGCTGGTGAGACTTCTCTTAACTGGTAAGCACATCTCATGCTGGTGAACAGTAGCCAGCATGAGTCTTGATCAGCTACGACTTACAACTCAAAAGACCTAAACAGGACTTTACATTTGAGACTAGAGCTATTCTAGAGACCAACTGACGCTGGTTGGACTTAGGATTTGATCCACCAAAACACTTAAACACCAAATCTAAGATCTAAGCTATCAACTGGAGAAGGGAAACTTAGCCAGATTTCCCAACAATTTCCCCCTTTTTGGTGCGATCAAAGCCTAACCAGCGAGCACTCAGCTGATGAGGAAAGTTACAGAGCATTTCTGGGTTTTTACAAATAAACCTATCAGATCTAAACCCATGAAACTACTTCCTCACATCAGCTCTAACCTAAAAATCTTCCCCCTCAAACTGGGAGAGATATTGCTCGATTAAATTATGAAGTAAAGTCTGAGCCAGGTTAGAATCAACAAAGTATCAAAATGAGTGCTAGTGCTGATTACACAAAATGTGTAAGTTCAGCTGGTAAGTAAAAATCAGTAGACATTAGTTGGACAATGAGAAATTGTCGTCAACCCGTCAGTAATCAATCCATTAATGATGTTACAATTACAAGAACAGGATTAAAAACTGACTAGTCTAACTGATACAAAAATTACTTACACAAAAAATGAAGAGTACAAGACTTATGGCTGAGATGAGGATCCAGGTGATTGATTGCGATTTGCTAAATTCCTCAAGATCTCTGTAAGAGCCGCCATATCTTGTTCCCTCTTCAAGCGCTCCTCAGCAGCAATGCGACGCTCTTCCGCAGCAAGCCGAGCCCTCTCCTCATCAGCGACTGCTCGCGCCCTTTCCCCCTCTTGGATCCGCGCCAAAAAGGAGTTCACCCCAGAGGTGAAAGCCTCCATTTGTTGCGCCATCTCTGCTCGGTAGGAAGAAAAGCGCTGGTCCATCCTGGCATCAATGAGAGCAACCAGTTGCGCAGGCGGATGGACCTCGGAGAGAGGCTCTGCTGACAGCTCCATCGAAGTAGAGGGCACACCAGATGAGGCCTCAGCCATCTCAGTGTCAGCTCCAGTTGGCCTCTCCACTACTGGCTCTGCAGCGGCTGATGCTTCTGCTGGGACTGCAGCGGCTGCTGACGCTGACTCCTCAGCTGATTCCTCCACCAGCACCTCAGCTGATGCTGGTGGGACTTGATCTTCTGCAAAGTCCGCCTCCACCCAGTCAACGGGCTCCAGCTCCACAACATTCGGAGCACCAGCGACTGCAGGGACCAGCCATCTGCTGCGGGAGGGATCCTCCTCCACCACATGATCAATTAGCAACTCAGTGGCTGCCATATCGAACAGACGGGCAAAGTAGAAGAGGAGCGGTGGGAGGGCAATCAGTATACGGATCCTTCGGAGAGCGTAGACCACCTGAAAGCCCCGGCTGGTGCGGTGGAACTGGAGAAAGGGCACTCGGACACGCCTTGGCTTCGGGAGTCCTGAGCTGCCAGTCCTTAGGCGATAATCAAGAATCTTATGCACTCGCCGCCGGACATGCCTAAGGGACAAGGGCTCTGGCTCGTCAGTTAATGTATCCATGAATTCATCCGCCCAGGCCTCTTCATTCCTCCAGTATTCCAGCCCCAGCCTAGCGTACAGAACTGAGCGCTTCTCCACCGTGAGATACCGCTCCACACGGTCAAAGATCCTCCATCGCCGCAGCTCACAGTACAGAGTCGGGTTGACAACCCACAGATACCGGAAGTCATTAAACATGTCGAGATCAACGGCATCCTCGACCTCCACCGTGATATTTTCTGCGTACTCATACAGAGTACGGTTGTAGAACTCCATCGGCCTCAGGGGCAGGCACCAGTCCTGGATGCGGGAAGCTAAGACCGACTGGTGGGGGAGCCCGCGGAGGGGAATGATGTTGAGAATGCTGTAGTCAGGCACTTGAGAGGTGTCGAAGGCCTCTTCCCCGCATAACTCCCACCGATGGGGTCCATTGACCATCTCCTCATATTCATCAGCGTCGACCACGTTGTAATTGAGGACGCTGACGGTTATGTCACGTCGTGGTCGCGAATCAGCACGTCGAGGCTGTGCTGGTGAGGATATCGCTGGTCGTCCAGAAGTTGAGGCTCCTTGGGACTGTTGACGACCGAGCTGAGCCTTCCCTTCCTTTGCAAAATCTGGGAACAGGTTCCTTGGCTCCATCTTCTGGATTGTGGAGTGCTGGACAACTGGTGGCTCCTCTTCTTCAGAATCATCAGAGATAACAATGGGAGCCTTCCCAGCAGTCCTTGCACCAGTCTCCACATCCATCTCTTCTTCCTTCTCTGCCTCCTTCTCTTCCTTCTGCTCCGCCAGTTTTTCCGGGGTGGTCGCCCGCTCATCAACTCCTCCGCTGGCAACCCCTTGCACTGCCAGCGGGCCTTCTTCGGCAACTCCGCTTCCGCTGGCATCCCCTTGCGCAGCCAGCGGATTCTCGTCTTTAGCATCAGCACCGCTGGCATCCCTTTGCGCAGCCAGCGGGCTCCCAGCCTCTTCCTCATCCGGCTGGTAGTGCTCGACTATGGACATGATGTCCTCGTCGACTCCCATCACCAGCAGGCGCTGATATGTATCTTCTGGTAAAATCTCGCCTGGTGGTGGGGAAGCTGGTGGGCTGGCACTTGGACTTTCATCAGCCTTTCCTTTGCCCTTGCTTGCCAGCCTCAGCTGTTCAGCCAGCTCCTCCTGGCGCCTGGCTTCATGCTCTGCCTTAAGCTTGGCAAAGCGCTCGTCACGAGCGGCCAGTTCAGCTTCCAGCTCCTGCTGGGCCTTCAACGCCTTCAGCCTGGCCTTAGCTTGCTTCTTCCTCACTATAGAGGCACTTCTCTCCTTCTTGGCCTTCTTCGTCATCTGCTCACCCAGGGTGAGGATCCTCTTCCTCTTCCTGGTCATAATCTCCAGCTGCTCCTCCTGGGTCTGTCCCAATATGTTCCTTGGAGCTGGACCAAGAACCAGTGCCTGATGTGGCTGCTGATGCTGATGCTTCTTGGGTCTTTTGGGCTTCTTCTGGGATGGCTCGTCAGTAGGGACGATGCGGATGTCCCGGGGATGGATGCCAGTGGCCGCATCCACTGCATCTCCCAGCTGGGCGAAGAGACGCTCAGTCTCTCGCTGGCGCTTGAGCGCAGCCCTTTCTTCTTCAGTCAGCGGGCGAGCCATAACCGGCAGTTGCTCGCCCTCATCCACCTCATCTTCCTCAGAGACACCCTCAGAAGGATTCACTGAGGTCTTCCCTTTCAGCCTCCTGGGCTTCTTGTAGTCTGGGCGGGGGAGTTTGGCTTGCTCCTTGGTCGGAGGGATGAAGTCCGAACTGACCAATTGCTCACCCTGGTCCACCCCATCACCCAACTCCATCTCCAGTAGGCGGCTGATACGAAGCCCAAAGGATACGGAATGGGCAAACCTCCCTTTAATCGGAACGTCGATGTTCCTGCCGACGTGTTCCAGGAGCCGGCCGTAAAGGAATTCGGCCCAGTTCCCTTGAATCCCGTCAGCAAGGGCACTCATCACGGAGAACTTCCGGATGCTTAGCTCTGCGTACGACCCCACTTCGCACTGCAGCATTCGTACGACTATGTCGCACACCATCTGCCAAAACTCGTCCATCTCGGACTTTCTCATTCCAGTCCGGAAGGTGGTCACCTCCGCCTTCTTCCACTGGGTCCAGCGCTTCTGGAACTCGACGGTGTTGTTCTGAAGGTAGGTAGCCACATCCTCGCCTTCGTTCCTTAGCCCGAACATCTCGGCGAGGTACTCGGGGGAGACGGTGATCAGGTGTCCAAACACCGAAGTGGTGAAGGACCGTTCGCCGTCGGCGATCACCGCCCGTGCGTAGAACTCCGCCACCAGGTGCGGATGGAAAGTCTGGGGCGCCGCCGTCAGATACTGTCGGAGGCCTTCATGATCGATCATCTCGATCAGCTCCTCCCCATGGTTCTTTCTGGCCAGTTTTTCGTTGAGGATCTTCTCCTTTTGAACTTGTGCGGCTCTGACTTGGGCATTTGACAACCGATCACGGGTTGCCGGCTTGTTCAGGGCAACAAGTCGCGCGAACGGATAAGTATAGTCAATATCCTCAATCTTCACAATGCCGGTGTACGTCGGCATGTGCTGCTCGGCAACTGGTAGTCTGGGCTCACCAGACGATGAAGATGTGGAAGGTGGGTTGTCTTCCGGGGGATTATCAGTTGGGGGGCGTGAAGATGAAGCCATAATCTCAGGAAACTTAAGAATTTTGAGAGAGAATGAGAGAGATTAGGGCTGGAAAAATGTGAAGGATCGTAAAAGGTTTCTCCGGTGAGGGACCTCGAGTATTTATACTCGAGTCCATGCAGGAATCTACGACCAGGATCAACGCTCAGCACGCGGAGATCTACGGTCATCAGCAGGCCCGATTCCCTGTGTTGACGGGCGTGGTCGTGCTGACGTGCTGCACGACGTGGTGCTGACGTGGTGCGCTACAGTTGGTGGAAACCAAACGTCGGACTGCGCAGCCACTGTGCACATTAAATGTGGCATTAAATGCCGCATTAAATTCGGAGATCCGCATACGCCATCGGATTCGAACGATCCCGCCATTTCTGCGACAGCTGGCTTGGCTGGGCATCGCCAGCATACGCCAGTCGCATACTTCCCCCTAACTGGTTGGCCTCTTCATCAGTTGGCAACTGATACCACATGCTTATAATACATTCTGCTGGCAAACTCATCAGTTAGCAACTGATACCACTTATTGAAGAGCCATTTCTCCACTTGATGATAATTTCTTCAGTTAGCAGCTGATATCACCTTGTAGATATACATCATCAGTTAGCAACTGAGACCACTTGAGAGATCAACTACTTGCTGGTAGCACGTCCTGCTGGCAAACTCATCAGTTAGCAACTGATACCACTTGATGATCAGACTAGTGACCTTAACCAAATTGAGAGCTTGGACTCAATTTTCGCCAGTCGTGGGAATGACCACCAGTTATCTGCTGGCAACTGAAGTGGATCTATTTCTTCAACACTGCTAGAAGGTGGCAGCTGGGACCCAATTTCGCTTCAGCGGAAGATAAAAGCTGGCAAAATGAAATGAGAGCTGGGACTCATTTCCTTGGACAATTGAGGGATAAAGTCCGCCAGTAGATATCATCTGTGGTTGGTAGACACCACTAGTCGAGAAACACCACAACTGAGAACTTGGACTCAGTTGTAATCAGCATACGCCAGAGAATCAAGAACAGAATGAGAGCTTGGACTCATTCTTCCTCATCATTAAGGCTCGCATCAATCTCCATAAGACCGAGTTTGATGCACAACTCCTTGAATCTTGCTTCTGGCAGGGGCTTTGTGAAGATGTCAGCCAGTTGATCTTCAGTACAAATGTAGTCCACGCTGACATCCTTCTTCTCGACATGATCACGAATGAAGTGATGTCGAATGTCTATGTGCTTGGTCCTGGAGTGATGAACCGGATTCTTCGAGATGCACATAGCACTGTTGTTGTCGCAATAAATAGGAACACAGCCAGTGTCCACTTCATAATCAGCCAGTTGTTGCTTGAGCCAAATAATTTGAGCACAGCAACTGGCAGCGGCAACATACTCAGCCTCAGTGGTAGAAGTAGCTACAGAGTGCTGCTTCTTGCTGAACCAGCTAATCAGCTTGTGTCCGAGAAACTGACACGTACCACTGGTACTCTTGCGGTCAATACGGCATCCAGCGAAATCTGAATCTGAATATCCGATAAGCGTAAGCTCATCATTTCTGGGATACCATATTCCAAGAGATTCTGTCCCCTTCAGATATTTCACAATCCGTTTAGCAGCTTCCATGTGTGACTTCTTAGGATTAGCTTGAAATCTGGCACACACTCCGACTGAATAAGAAATGTCGGGTCTGCTGGCAGTGAGATAGAGGAGTGATCCAATAATTCCTCGGTATATAGTAGGATCAACTGATTCCCCTTGCTCATCAAGAAATATCTGGCAGCTGGTACTCATCGGGATCCTTAGAGACTTAGTCTTCTCTGGGCAATATTTCTGAATTAGATCCTTGGTATACTTCCGCTGGCTGATAAAAATACCATCAGCTGATTGCTGGACCTGGAGTCCTAGGAAGTATGTCAGCTTGCCCATCATGCTCATCTGAAATGATGTCTGCATCAGTTGAGAAAACTTCTCACAAAGAGTTATATTCTTCGACCCGAAAATAATGTCATCGACATAAATCTGCACCATCAGCATGTCAGCTCCATCATTGAGAAGAAAGAGAGTCCTATCAATCTTCCCTTTTCGAAATCCATTGCTGGTGAGGAACTGAGATAGTGTATCATACCAAGCCCTGGGTGCCTGTTTCAATCCATACAGGGCCTTCCTTAGCTTGTACACTTTGGTGCCAATTTCGAATCCAGGAGGTTGCTCTACATATACCTCCTCCTTTAGTTCGCCATTCAAGAATGCGCTCTTCACGTCCATCTGGAACACCGTGAAGCCGTGATACGCTGCATAGGCCAAAAACAGCCGTATCGCCTCCATTCTTGCAACTGGTGCAAAGGTCTCATCAAAATCGATGCCTTCACACTGTCTATAGCCCTTGGCGACTAAACGAGCCTTGTTCCGGACCACAATGCCATCTTCATCACGCTTGTTCTTGAAAACCCACTTGGTGCCAATCACTGACTGGTGTGATGGCCTCTCTACCAAGTCCCAAACGTTGTTGCGAGTGAACTCCGCAAGCTCTTCGTGCATGGCATTGATCCAATCTGCAGATTCGAGCGCATCTTTGATGGACGTAGGTTCCATCTGAGATATAAAGCAAGATAAAAGCGCTCTGCCGTGTCGAGTCTGGACAGAACCTTCCGGATCACCGAGAATAGCATCAGATGGGTGATCCCTCAGCCATTTGGGAGGACCAGCGACTGCTGGTGCCGGCTGTGAAACAGGTTCTTCTGTCCTGGCGACTGGTGCTTCCACATTTCCACCAGTCGGAGCTGCAACATCAGCTGGTGCTGGACCTTCACCAGTTGGAACAACTTCATCAGCATCACCTTCTGACTGGTTGTCTGAATCTCCACCAATGTTGTCAGCATCAGCTGGAACATCCTCTCCAGCTGGTCCATCACTGCCTTCTTCTTCAAAAAGGCCAGTAGGGATTCCCCCTAGATTGTTACAGGGTCCACTCAGGGAGATTGAGTGTAAGGTCTCAGCAAGGTCATTTGCATCACCAACCCTCTCAGGTTGCTGATGGGCACCTGAGGTAACTGGTTGTGAAGATGATCCATTCATCGGTCTAGTCGAACCAGTTGGTTGAGCATTGGAAGAATTCCTGCCCAACTGGTCATTGACATCATTGACCTCAGGAACATCTTCAGCCAGTTGGCGTAAAGTCCTGCGCACTAAAGTAGCTTCATCAAAAACAACATTGCATGTTATTTCCACAAGCTGGGTCGTCTTGTTAAATACTCTATAGCCCTTGTGAGAGGGGTGTCCATATCCGACAAACACACCCTCATCAGCTTTAGGCGAGAAAGCATTTAAGTTCGACTTCCCATTATTATGGATATAACATGGAGAACCGAATGCACGAAGATGAGCTAAAGTAGGCTTACGACCGAAGTACACTTCGTAGGGAGTTTTCTGAAGTCTGTCGTTGATCCCGCTCCTATTCTGAGTATAGCAAGCAGTCACCAACGCCTCTCCCCAGAAACTCTGACCCAAACCAGACTCAGCCAGCATGGATCGGACTGCTTCCTTCAGCGTCCTGTTCCTACGTTCTGCCAGTCCATTCTGCTGCGGTTGCCTTGGAGTAGATCTCTCATGCTTGATCCCGGCCTCCGCGCAGAAATCCATCAGCGGACCATTGCAGAATTCAGTCCCATTGTCCGAACGAATTCGCTTCACGACAGCTTCTCTCTGCTTCTGAGCTTGGATGATCAATTCTGGAAGAATCACCTTCACCTCATCCTTTGTTCTGAGAAGCTTCACCCATGTATAGCGCGAGTAGTCATCGACTACCACCAGCGAATATCGTCTTCCTCCAATGGTTTGCGGCGTTACTGGTCCAAACAGGTCCATATGTAACAGCTCGAGTACCTGACTGGTACTAGGGTGAACTGGCGACTGGCTCTTGAAGGATTTCTTGGTCTGTTTGCCTTGCTAGCAGGCCTTGCAAATCCCTTCCTTCTTGAACCCGCCCTTGGGAAGACCATCTACAAGATCATGCTTGGTTAGATAATTAATAGTTTTGAAATTCAAATGACTTAACCTTTTGTGCCACAGCCAGTTGGTCTCCATGGAACTGGTGGCAACAAAGCATGTATCGGTCTTCCCGCTTTGCCAGTCAACGACATACAACCCTCCTTTGCGGACACCTTTCAGCTTGGTCTCGCCAGATTCTTCATTCTTGATCTGGCACCCGGATTTGTCAAACACAATGGTGTAACCATTGTCGCACAGCTGGCTGATGCTCAGGAGGTTGTGCTTCAGGTTGGTAACAAGGGACACGTTGACAATACGCACATCATCCTTCTCTATGCATCCCTTGCTGATAACTCTGCCCTTGGAGTTATCACCAAAAATAACTGGAGGTCCTCTGACCTTGGTGAGCTCCGAAAACAAGAACTCCTCACCAGTCATATGAGCGGAGCAACCACTGTCAATGATCCACTCGCTCGACCTCTGAAGCTGATACGCATGATCCTGTTCCTGCAAGAAAAATGAAATCATTTAGGTCCCCGATCATCAGCGGGTCCTGCAGGGTTAGATCTCTGGAACATTCCTTTCGGAATCCAGATTTGAGTAATCTTCAGCTCAGTGTTACCCTTGCTGACATCACTTATGGCCTTTCCCTTCCTCTTAAAATAATGCATGGAATTGTTTTTGGAAGGTGTGGCTGTGTGTGCAGTTCCTCTAGAAGTATTCTTCTTCTGAGGAGATCGGAAATTTCTTTCCGACCGCTTGTGCTGCCTTGGTGGTCTTTGGAACTGTGGACCACGGTGGTTAGCCTTCCTAGCCCTTGATGAAAACATTTGATTGGGCTCAGGCCTCCGATAGGTATTCCTCCTATCGGGAATTGTCCTTCTCTCAGTATTCTGCTGAGAGTGGGACCCCTTGTAAGTATGCTGGCAACTGGCATACTTATAAGGTTGTGTGTGGAACCTCTGGACAGCTGGTGCTGGCTGTCGGGTTCCACTGGCTGCTGGTGCTGACTTCCTTGCCTTGGAATATTTTGGCTTAGTCAGCTTCTTAGGGTGTGCTGGCGTCCTGTCAGCAGAGGAATTTGCCAGTCGAGGTTGTTGTCGTGATGACTCACCTCTATATCTGGGCTGATGATTCCTTTGCTGAT
>JAPKLW010001607.1:96783-122019 GCA_026898455.1 Plectranthus barbatus
TGCGTTTGAGCTTTCGGTAGGTCAAGAGTGGCTAAGAGTATTGAATGCTGTTGGATCTCACGTATTTATAGACGTGAGATTCAGATTCAAATACTAGCCGTTTGGACACATCCGGAAAAGTCTCTGTCCTCGCATGTCCTTCTGCAGGCGGCAGGTAGGAATTTCCGGAAAGCGCCATGCTTTTGTCCACTTTATCTGACATTGATCTCTTTATGTCAGAACGGCACTATTCGTCAGTACGAGGAATCAGAACTGGTAGTCTTGAACTGATAGACTTTAAGGTATCCTCCTTAAAGTCATACTCTGTCAGTTAATTCCTCGACGAATCTTCTTTTTGTCTCTAAGACTCTGGGAGAGCGAATCTTGAATTCTGCTGATAACCTCCGACTGGTAGATCATACTGGTGATCTTGTGCTGGCAGTCTCTGCTGGTGACTTTCCTTAGCACAATCAAGGTCTACCAATTCGTCTGATGTTATCTCTTGGAATCTCCCGTGACTGGTGGCTTCACCGCTGGTGAATAGTATCAGCCAGAACACATATTCTGCTGGTAAGATCTCTCAGCCTCCTGCTGGTGAAATCTTCCCAACTGGTGAACAGTGACCAGTCAATAGCTCTACTCCATGCTGATGAACAGTGTCAGCATGAGTCTTCGTCAGCCGCTTGCTGGTGAGACTTCTCTTAACTGGTAAGCACATCTCATGCTGGTGAACAGTAGCCAGCATGAGTCTTGATCAGCTACGACTTACAACTCAAAAGACCTAAACAGGACTTTACATTTGAGACTAGAGCTATTCTAGAGACAAACTGACGCTGGTTGGACTTAGGATTTGATCCACCAAAACACTTAAACACCAAATCTAAGATCTAAGCTATCAACTGGAGAAGGGAAACTTAGCCAGATTTCCCAACATGTTTGAATGAAATCAACTCAATAGCATGGTTTAATTTCCTGAGCTAAATTAATTGAATCTAGATTTAAAGAAGGATCGAGAGATGAATTTGAATCTAGGCTTATAGTTATCAATCGAAAGACCGAGAGGTGAAGATTGTTAATAGGAAAAGGAAATTAAATATACTTGTTTTCTGTCTCAAAAAGAACAATCATGTGTAGGAATTAATTAGATAATTATTGAGTTTGACTGAATTTGTGTTCTTGAGACCGAGAGGAGATACTCACGATTTAGTAATCTAGGGTTTAAATTGCCTCACCATGGAATTTAACCCACAAAAATCTGATTTATCCCCATTGCTGAGTTGATGAATTTGCATGCTAATGATTAGAATATCTGCCCTAGAATCTGTTTCTTTATTTATTGTCTTTCAAAACCCTTTAATTTTATGCATTGTTATCTTTACTTTTCAAAACCAAAATCCCTGTTTTAAATTTCCTCAAACTTCCATGTTCTAAGAACTATAGCTAGTACTTAAGATATTTTGTTGCACAGTCCCTGTGGGTTCGACCACTTTCAAAATCCCTTTATTTCGTTGCTCGCTGCTTTACTGCAGTTATCAAATTGGCGCTGTTGCTGGGGACTTTCAGATTAATCTAGATATTAGTTTGTTTTTAGATCTGATGGACAGAGGATGTATTTTATGTGAATATTTGTTTTATTTTCGTGTTAATTTGGTTTTTGTATTTTAATTTTCTTTTTAGGGTTCGCGTGAGTCTTTGTGTGTGTTTGCGCTCTGTATCGATCGATATCGCCTCTGTTGATCGACACAGCCGCTGCATTTATGTCGGTCGACAGCACCCCTGTCGGTCGACAATGAGGCTAATTTCTTTAATGTTTCTTTTCTCAAGTGCATGAACACGAGGGCTCGGGGCAAACCACTCAAAGTTTTCAATCCAAAAATTGAGGCCACAGCCCGAAAGAGGAAAAGTAAAGGAAATCAAAGCACAATCACCAACATGGAGCCACCGCACAATAACCCGAACGAAGAGGACGATCCAAACATGCCACACTTGGAGGATTCCAACTCGCAACTCATAACTCAAGAGAGTGTCCTCCTGCTTGTCCAAGAAGTCAACCAAATGAAGGACTTCATCAAGCGACTGATGGCAGAAAGAGAAGCAGACATGCTCGAAGCTCAACGGAGAGAAAGAGAGAGGCGGCAACAAGAGGACTCCGACGATGAGGATCCGAATGCCATGGCAAAGAAGTACAGACCACAGCCCGACAATGAGGGATTCGTTATTGGTATCACTGCCAATAACTTTGAACTCAAAACTGGCTTGATTCAGATGGTTCAGCAGAACCAATTTGGTGGCCAAGCAGTGGAGGATCCGTACACCCATCTCCGAATGTTTGTGGAGGTGTGTGATACCTTCAAGCAGAACGGAGTTACCCAGGATGTGATTCGTCTGCGCTTGTTCCCCTTCTCACTTCGGGATCAGGCTCGGACGTGGTTTACAACCCTGGATTGCAGCAACATTCGTACCTGGGCCGATCTCCGAGCAGAGTTCTTCGCTGCCTTCTTTCCACCTTCTGTGATCATTCAGAAGAAGATGGAGATCCTGCAGTTCCACCAGAAGATGGACGAATCTTTGTTTGAGGCCTAGAGCAGATTTAATGAGTTGCTGCGGAGTTGTCCGTGCCATGGAGTTGATGCCGAGGAGCAGGCCCACATCTTCTATAGAGGGATGAATGAGAGAACCCAAGAGTCCGTTGACAATGCCGCGAGAGGTTCTTTGATGAGCAAGTTACCTGAAAAAGCCCTCAAGCTGTTCAAGAAGATGGCATTGCACACTCAGCAATGGTCCAATCCATGGAGGCCACAAGTCAAAGCCGTGGAGAAAAAGGAGGATGACACATTGAAGAAAGAGATCGAGAAGCTCAAGGGGGAGGTAGAAAAATTGACTTCTAATGCCTCTGTTTCTGTTGCACAGGTTGACCCTATCGCCGACGTGAACTATATGAATCGTGGTGGCTACCAGAATCAATACCAGCAAGGGGGATACCACTATCCACAGAGAGCTCACCCGGGGTTTTCTTATGCTCAGCCTGAAGGTGCCGAACACCCTCCACTGGATTTTGATGTGCAAAACAGTGAGATCGTGGAGAAAAAGGAGACCCTCGACGAAGTGCTTCAAAAATTCATCAAGGCTTCAAATTTCAGGGTTGGAAAGATTGAACAAGAGGTGAAAGGGGTCAACAACAAAGTGGAGCTACTCGGGAAGCATGTGCAGATCATCGAGACTCAAGTGAGTTAAATTGCTACCTCACTTGGTACCCAACACATGAGGAAAGCTGCCAAGCACCACCACAGTCAACCCCAAGAATCAGAAGGATTGCAAGGCCATAAAATTGAGATCCGGAACCAGCTATTCATGCCCGAGCATGCCCCAAAACAAGTTTCGGGGAGAAGAAGAAGAGGAGCCCACGGGACCGTCCTCTGTATCGGTCTACACCCCCTGTATCGACCGACACAGAGGACAAGAGGAAGATGTCTAGGCGAGCGATGAAGAATTGATCGATAGGAACTTAACGGGTGTGTCGATCGACACACCCACTGTCGATCGACATGGAGGATAGAACGACACAATCACTGCCCAGTCGACACAGATGCTGCCTCAGCACAAAACTTCAAGTTCCAAAGCTGCTTAACTACCTCCGATGCCCTTTCCTCAACACTTCGCCAAGTGGAAGGAGGATTCTAAGTTCTCTCGTTTTGTTGAGAACTTGAAGAAGGTGAGTATTAACTTACCTTTGATTGAAGCTTTGAGTGAAATTCCAGGTTACATGAAGTATCTCCGCAAGCTGATGAGCGAGAAGAGACATTTTGAAGAGAATGCAACAGTCAAGCTTCATGAGCAGTGCAGCCTACTCCTGCAGAAGAAGATTCCAATCAAAAGGAGTGATCCAGAGTGTTTCACCATCCCAGTTGAGATCGGGGGGATTGAGTTCGAGAAGGTGCTGTGCAACACTGGTGCCAGCATCAATCTGATGCCCTTTTCCATCTTCCAGCGCCTCAAGATTGGATGGTAGAAATTTCTTCATACATGTTGTGAGTGCTTTCATTGAAAAGCCAAACACTTGAGTGGATGAGCAAAACACTTCCCTGTGAGTCTTCCAAAGTTGATGAATTTCCTATCCCTTTCAAATTGCTTGTGTGATATGAATTGACGATCCTTGATTGTGACGAATCTTGTGAGGTGTCGATCGACGCACGTAACTTCTCGGGGTCGATCAATGCGTGGGGCGTCAATCGAAAACGAGATGAAACACACACACACGCACACAAAAATAAAGTAAAAATACAAACTCAATCCAGCAAATCCTAGGATAAACTAGTAACAAAATAATATCAAACAATTCCCTGGCAACGGCGCCAATTTGATCACTGTATTTTTCTACAGATTAATTGCAAATACAGTGGCAAATAAATTTATAAAGAACCCTAAGGTTGTCGAACCCAGAGGAATTGTGCAACAAAATTACTTTATGTACAAGTCATATTCCTAAGACCTATTGTTTGAGTTAACAGAAATCAGGGTTTTGTCTTGAAAAGTAAAGATGACAATGTGGAAAATTAAAGGGTTTTGGAAATCAATTTAAAGACACAGATCCTAGGACGAACTATCAATCAAAATACATATAATTAATTAACTTGCTTTGGTGGGAAATCGTAATGTACTATAACTTCTTGGTCGGACAATTATAGCCTAGATTACTAGCATGTGAATGTATATGCTTTGTCGGCCTCAATAACACAATACTAATCAATCTTTCATAATGCCTCAGATTAACCCTACAATTATTATCTTCCCCTAGGACAGATATTCTAATTGTATTCGAATTCCTTTTCCTGTTGTCAATTTTCTCTTCTCAGTCCTTCAATTAACAACTGTAAACCTAGAATTAATTCTATATCTCGATCTGATTAATTCTTAATCCTAATAATTCAAACAGGAATTCAAAACCAAGCAATTATTGTTAATCAATTAAACATGCATTTGATAGATATTCGTTGCCCTAGAACCCGCTAGGGTTTCTAGCCACATATAGCAGATAGAAAACCAAAAGTAAACATGTTATTAAATTGCATAAAAGTAACGTACAAGAAAATAAAGGTTCGTGTTGGAAAAGTAAAGGATGCTGAAAGTTGAATGGTGCTAAAGTCTGTGCAAGATGAATAAAACTTGAATTTACTGGCTATTTATAGGTGTGGATGTGTATCCTATCACGTCTAGGGCTGAAGATATGATTTGATTCGAATTTAATTAAAAATTTGCCAAATTAACCCGCACTTCCATAGATGTGGGTGGGCTTCGATCGATGCACGTGTTCTAGTGTCGATCGAGGTCAATTTCCTGTCGGTCGAAATCGAACTATTTTTTTCCTCGCCCCGTCTGCGCGATCTCACGGTTTTGGCCATAACTCTCACTCCCAAACTCTGATTGACCCGATTCCAATTGCGTTGGAAAGATAACTCAAAGCTCTATCCATTTCCTTGATCGAATTGCCAGAATTCCTTATGTGGAGAAACCCTTCACTGCTACTCTTGCACATCACTGCTTTCGGAATGGTTTTCAAGTGAATTTAGGCCTAAAACCTGCAAAAACACACCATGACAAGCGTAACACCACATATACAAGACTCATGCATGAATAATATCTATAAACTCAAGAAAACTACATAAAATAGTATGAAATACTATAGATAAGTGAGTAAATTTATGAACTTATCGAACCCCCCAAACTTGAACGTTTGATTGTCCTCAATTAATAGGCAAGAAAAATCGAAAAGTCATGTAATTAGAGTGCAATGCCTCACAAGATTTGTCACAATCAAGGGTTAGAAATCCACTTTCTACAAGCAGTTTGAAAGAGACAGAAAATCTATTAATAGTGGAAGACTCACGGACAATGTTTCGCTCAACTCACAAGTGTATAGGGTAAATTTTGGAACTCGTGCGACTTAAATTTTGGAAGGCTAGCACTTTGCGTCGACCGATGCAGGCTTGCTTCGGTCGACGGAAGCCTTCTTGTCGACTCCTTCCATGGGTCAAAGTATAACACGTCGCCGGTCTCAACTTCGATCGACGCCAGGCTGCGTCGATCGAAGTCGAGCAATCCTCGCTCTACTTTTTTTATATATGCTGCAAAACACGAGTTAGTGTAGATGAAATTCTAAATAAAACAAAATTAAAACAAAAACAAAAAATAAAAAATAAAAAGGAAAGAATACTGAAAAGGTTGGGTTACCTCCCAAAAAGTGCTTGTTTAACGTCGTAGCTCGACAATACCTCGGATCAAAACCAGGGAGATCGGGTCCAGACTCTCAGACCCTTGGCGTCCACCATGTACACCTCTCGATCTTTGATGATGGTGGTGATCTCAGATTGAGGAGGCTTAGTTGATAATTTCACCCCCTTGTTCCCGCGCTCCCACTCGATAGCAGTAGCTTCTTCTTTATCGAACTCATCATCTTCCTCAGTGGTGGTGATCCGGTTGCACTCCGCCTTTCTCTTGCTTTTGTCGATCATGAAGGTGATCTTCTCGTCATTGGCCCGGAGTGTTATCAAGAAACTCACGCCCCAGTATCATGGGCATGTTCTCGTCCTCCTTCATTTCGTACACCACGAAATCTGCTGGGAAGATCAGATGGCCCACTAAAATGAGCACATCTTCCAGAATTCCCTTTAGGTGGGATACAGTCTGATCCGCCATCTGTAGAGTAATAGTAGTGGGCCTCATCTCTCTGATGTTGAGGCGCTTGTAAATCGAGTATGGCATCAGATTGATAATGGCCCCAGTATCGCACAATACTCGCTCAAACGTGCATCCTCCAATCTCCACCGGAATAGAGAAGCATCCAGGGTCGCTTCTCTTGATGGGCACCTGCTTTTGCAGTAGCAGGCTGCACTACTCGTGGATCTTCACAGTTTCATTCTCCACAAACTATTTCTTCCCACTCAATAGTTTCCGAAGGTACTTCATGTACCCCGGGATCTCCTTCAGTGCCTCGATCAACGGAATATTTATGCTGACCTTCCTCAAGTTCTCTACAAATCTGGAGAACTTTGAGTCCTCCTTTTGCTTCGAGAACCTCTGAGGGAATGGCATAGGAGGGATAGCATCTTCAATTTCTGCCGAATTTTTGCACAAGATAGGCCTCGACTTCGACCTATGCAGAGGGGCATCGATCGACTTTGAAATTTGCGTGCTTTGATTGATGCCAGATGCATCGATCGATGTGTGTAGTTCGGTCGATCTTCTTCTCATCGACCCTTCTTCGTCCCTGCTCGACTCTTCATCATCCCTCTCAACTTCGATCGATGTGGGACTTGCATTGATCAAAGTCAAGCCTCCACTGGTGCAATTTTGCACCCCTTCAGCTTCAGACTCGCCCGAACCATCTCGGGACCTTGTAACTCGTCTCGGATCTCAGTGTGACAGCCTTGCAGTCTTTTAGAACCCTTGGGTTCACCTCGGTTGTGCTCGGCAGCTGCCCTGGCTTGTGGTGAACACCAATTGTTTTGGCTATCTGGCTGACCTGTGTTTCAACCATCTGCAGGTGCTTCCCCATTCAATCAAACTTTGTGTGCAGCCCGGATACCTCTTGCTCCAATTTTCCAACCCGATGATCAGAATCCTTAATGTATTTAGCCAAGACCTCATCCAGGTTGTCCTTTTTCTTCTCCACCACCTCTCCATTCTGAACTTCAAATCCTGGTGGTGGTAGCTCTGCTGCCTCCGGCTGAGAGTAGGAGAAACCATAGTGGTTTCTCGGTGGATATTGATATCCCCCAGTCCTTTGCTGATTTGGTAGGGGTATCCCCCCTTGTTTATATAATTCACCTCCGCAGGGGCCTCGGGTTGCACTTGTGCAACCGCAGCTGTAGAAGCTCCCGCAGACAACTTATCCATCTTCTCTCTCAGCTTCTCGACCTCAGTCTTGAGAGGATCTTCAGTCTCGATCTTGGGTTTGCCCACTTTTGATTGTGCAGCACCATCTTCTTAAAAAGCTTGAGAGCTTTCTCCACGGACTTGCTCATAATAGACCCCCCCAGTTGCGTAGTCCACAGACTCTTGAGTCCTCTCAGTCATGCCCCGGTAGAAAATATGAGCCTGCTCTTCAGTATCAACCCCATGGCTGGGACAGCTCCTAAGCAGTTCATTGAACCTGTTCCAGGCCTCAAATAGAGACTCATCCACCTTCTGATGGAATTTCAGAATATCCACCTTTATCTGTATGATGACAGAGGGTGGGAAAAAATTAGAGAGGAACTCAGCTCGCAGTTCCTCCCAAGTCCAGATCTTGCTGCAGTCCTATCCGGTCAGCCAAGCTCGAGCTTGATCCCACAGAGAAAATGGGAACAGCCTCAGTCTGATGACATCCCGTCTGACACCGTTCTGCTTGATGGTGTCGCAGACCTCCACAAAAATCCTCAGATGTGTGTTTGGGTCCTCTGTAGCTCTGCCTCCAAATTGGTTCTGCTGAACCATCTGAATCAGTCCGGTTTTGAGTTCAAAATTATTAGCATCGATGCTAGTAATGAATCCCTCATTACCGGGCTGTGGCTTGTACTTCCTACCCATAGCATTCGGATCCTCATCATCCGAATCATCCAGCCGCTGCCTCTCTCTTTCTTGCTCCAACTGCCTTCTTCGAGCATTCTCTCTTTCAATCTCCCTTTCCGCAGTCAGTTGTCGGATAGTCTCTCGCATCTAGTGCATCTCCCGAATGAGGGTCAGAGCATCCCCCGCTGTAAGCTGTCCATCAGTAGTATCCTCCAACGGGGGCATAGTCGGGTTAACTTCTTGTGGGTTTCGGTTGTCCAGTGGATCCATCTTTTTCTTCTATTTTTTCTTCCTACAGGAGGCCTCAATCTCCGGGTTAAAAGCTTCAAGCGGCTTCCCTCGAGACCTAGTGTTCATGCACCACCTAAAAAAGAAAGAACTTTTCAAATCTGCTAGGCGTCGATCGACACGGGTGGGTGTCGATCGACGCACGTAACTTCTCGGGGTCGATCAATGCATGGGGGCGTCAATCGAAGACGAGATGAAACACACACACACGCACACAAAAATAAAGTAAAAATACAAACTTAATCCAGCAAATCCTAGGATAAACTAGTAACAAAATAATATCTAACAATTCCCTGGCAACGGCGCCAATTTGATCACTATATTTTTCTACAGATTAATTGCAGATACAGTGGGAAATAAATTTATAAAGAACCCTAAGGTTGTCGAACCCAGAGAAATTTTGCAACGAAATTACTTTATGTACCAGTCATATTCCTAAGACCTATTGTTTGAGTTAACAGAAATCAGGGTTTTGTCTTGAAAAGTAAAGATGACAATGTGGAAAATTAAAGGGTTTTGGAAATCAATTTAATGACACAGATCCTAGGGCGAACTATCAATCAAAATACATATAATTAATTAACTTGCTTTGGTGGGAAATCGTAATGTACTATAACTTCTTGGTCGGACAATTATAGCCTAGATTACTAGCATGTGAATGTATATGCTTTGTCGGCCTCAATAACACAATACTAATCAATCTTTCATAATGCCTCAGATTAACCCTACAATTATTATCTTCCCCTAGGACAAATATTCTAATTGTATTCGAATTCCTTTCCTGTTGTCAATTTTCTCTTCTCAGTCCTTCAATTAACAACTGTAAACCTAGAATTAATTCTATATCTCGATCTGATTAATTCTTAATCCTAATAATTCAAACAGGAATTCAAAACCAAGCAATTATTGTTAATCAATTAAACATGCATTTGTTAGATATTCGTTGCCCTAGAACCCGCTAGGGTTTCTAGCCACACATAGCAGATAGAAAACCAAAAATAAACATGTTATTAAATTGCATAAAAGTAACTTGCAAGAAAATAAAGGTTCGTGCTGGAAAAGTAAAGGATGCTGAAAGTTGAATGGTGCTAAAGTCTGTGCAGGATGAATAAAACTCGAATTTACAGGCTATTTATAGGTGTGGATGTGTATCCTATCACGTCTAGGGCTGAAGATATGATTTGATTCGAATTTAATTAAAAATTTGCCAAATTAACCCGCACTTCCATCAATGTGGGTGGACTTCGATTGATGCGCGTGTTCTTGCGTCGATCGAGGTCGATTTCCTGTCGGTCGAAATCGAACTCTTTTCTCCTCGCCCCGTCTGCGCGATCTCACGGTTTTGGCCATAACTCTCACTCCTAAACTCCGATTGACCCGATTCCAGTTGCATTGGAAAGCTAACTCAAAGCTATATCCATGGCTATGCTCCAATCGCCCGAATTCCTTGTGTGGAGAAATCCTTCACTACTACTCTTTCAAGTCACTGCTTTCGGAATGATTTTCAAGTGAATTTAGGCCTAAAACCTGCAAAAACACACCATGACAAACGTAACACCACATATACTAGATTCATGCATGAATTATATCTACAAACTCAAGAAAACTACATAAAATATATGAAATACTATAGATAAGTGAGTTAATTTATGAACTTATCAGCCTTATATAAAAAGTCACCAGGAGGTAGATGGTATGAATCCCTGGAAGACTGAGTTTGCTGCCTGAATGCTCGATTAGTTAGCAGCCTGTTCCTCATCTCCTCCTCTGTTATCTGCCTCGTCTCAGTCTGGCCACTCCATTCCTTGGCCCAGACATCTTCAGATCTCCAGAATGTTAAGCCCAACCTGGCCTGCATGATGGGCTTGTCTTCCTCATCGAGCTCATGCTTCACAAAGTCAAATCTCCTCCACCTCCTAAATTCATCTTTAAGGTCAATAGCTAGTATTGCTTCATGATAAACTGTAAAAGACAGCAACAAATAAATGTATAGACCCAAAGGAATGTCGAACCCACAGGGATAGTGCGACGAAATCATCTCATGTACTGGATATAGTTTTTCTATTCTTTGTTTGAGTGAACCAATTTTAGAAGAGTTTTTGTTTTCAAAATAGAAAAATACTTGGGAATAGAATTCAATAATAAAAAACACAGATTCTAGGGAAATCAACCAATCCAATTCAACATGCATAAACAATCAATCCAAACCCAAAATAATTATTAAGGTGGGAAATCTGTTATTTTGGAATTAATTCCTTTGTTGGGCAATTAAAACCTAGATTACTAGAAAGTGAATTTTACCTCTCGGTCTCAAGAACACAAACTAGTCAATCTCGATAAAGATACAGATTTGAAAACCCTACAACTGATTCTTCCTTTTGAGACAGAAACCAGTTATATCAAAATTCTATTTTCCTATTATTAATTATCTCCTCTCGATCTCAAATTAATAACTATAAACCTAATCCAATTTTCATCTCTCGATCCTTCAATTGAAAATAGATTTTAAGAATCAAAACCATAGAATTTGAACCAATTAATTAGGGGTTTGGAATTAATCGAATTAACACATGCCAAAAAGGATGGAGAAAACCCTAGAACCTGTTAAGGATTCTAGCCTAACATAATTGAAATAAACATTGCAATAAACATAAATAAACTTACTTGAATCATTAAAGAAATAGGAACCTTGAATTACTTCAATGTCTTGAATCCAAAGCAAATAAAGAGTACTGGAAATTAAAGAGTTTAATGCTGAAAAATAATTATAAAGAGAGCTGTAAAAACTGAAATTAAAAACCTCATCTTCGAGCTAATAAGGTCCTATTTGTAGGGGGGAAAATTAAATCTTCAAAAGGTAATGGTTTGGGAAGGAAAAATCTCCAAATTGGGCAATATGCCTTTCCGGCGCGCGTGTCGATCGACGGGCTGCCTGTCAATCGACACGGCTGCAGATCTCAATTTTCTAGAATTTGTCCTTTATCTCGATCGACAGGGGCCATGACAATCGACACAGAGGCTTCTGTGTCGCCCGAGATTCCCTCCGTCGACTCCCTCTGCGCAGTCTCACGGTTTAGGCCATAACTTGCGCTCCCGAACTCCGATTGACCCGATTCCAATTGAGTTGGAAAGCTAACTCAAAGATATTTCTATTTCCATGCTCCATTAGGTCAGATTCTACATGTGGAATAATTCATGATTGTTCCTTTGAACATCAACTGCTTTCGGTACGGGTTTTCATTGATTTTGGCCTCAAACCTACAAAATATGAGCACGACAAGCATAATATCCCCTATAAACAGTTCATGCTCGATTATTAACTAAAAACTCAAGTAAATGCAAGAAACCAATAAGAAAACAACGTGATAAGTGAGGCAAAATACAAGCTTATCAACCCCCCCCCAAAACTTAAACACTTGATTGTCCTCAATCAACAATAGAATGAATAAATAGTTCAAGTAGAAGAGAAGTGCAATGCCTCACAAGATTCATCACAATCAAACTCGTAAATCCACAAAACATCAACACTTTGTAAGAATCAGAAAATCAGTAAACCATGGAAGACTCACAAGGGAAGTGTTTTCACTCATTCACTCAAGTGTTTAGGATAATATGAGATCACACAAGTCATGAAAATCAAGTTCTACCATAGGCTTGCAAATATCCTAAATCTCCACTGCAAATATGTGCACACAAGTCTAAGATCAGAAAGGACTTATTCAAGGTTGTAATCAAGGCTTATTAGTGAAAGGTAGGAAAATATTTGGCCAAGTGACTAAAATCAATTGAGTTGATCACTCTCAACAATCAAAACCACTGTCTATTGATTTCCACCCATCTCCTATAATATTCAATACAAACCAAGGCTCTTTTATTCTCTTTTTTTTCTTTTTTTTCACACATATCCTTTTATGTTCTAAACAATTTTGATTATACATTTGAGCTTATAAGGACTAACAAGCACACAAAATTATTTTTCATTTTTCTATATTTTTTCTAGAGCCCAACCTTCTCTTGTTTTCACCCTTTTAATAATATCTTATCTTCCTCTCAATTATTCCTCCCTTATTCACCACCTTCTCTCATAGACAAGAGAAAACCAGAACTTTTCCATACTCAAAATCAAGAAAGAAAACTAAAGGCTCAATGGGGTTGACTAGGGATAAAACATTGAAAGGGACAGTGTATGGGATAAATAGGCTAAACAAAGATGGCCTAAAATCATCTCCTAAACCTGTGCACACTTAGCAATCTTGAAAAAGAAACAAAGCAAGTTCTAGAGATACTCAATAATGCAGACACACTCACAATCGAATTTAAAGGCTCAAATCTCACACTTGGGACAACAATTCTTCCATAGTAAACATCAAATCATCATCAACATCATGCCTTTGTAAGTTTCAAAACGAGTAATCATGCGGTTTTCTACATTCATAGGCATACTCAACCACTATCACAATCAATGCATAATCAAGTCAATCAATTCAAATCTTGCATTCTTGTTAGGGTTATCTCAGAGCTTTGTAAATTTTCTCAAAAAATCACAATTTTATTCAACAAATGCAATAAAAAAAATTTAAACTAAACTAGGCATAAATTTAAACAAACTTAAAGCATAAAGTAAAAGGGAAGAAATAGTTTCAACTCCAAGTCCTCCTCCCCCCAAACTTATTCGATTGACAGAGAGAATAAGTTTGAAAATCAGACCAGGAGTGAAATAGTACCTCGATGTTGGTCTCAGACACCAACTTTTTATCCCTCGGAGGCTGTAGAATGCGAAAGACAAAAATTGTTGCTGCTAGCACTCTGTGTCGATCGACAAGGGGCCTGTCGATCCACATAGAGCCTTCCTGTCGACCGGGATGATGGGTCGAAGTGTGCTCCGTCTCTTGCCTCTATGTCGATCGACACCCTGTGTGTCGATCGAAACAGAGCTCCAATTTTTTATTTTATTCATTTTTTTTAACAAAAACAGCAGACGAAAATTAGAAAAAAATTGAAATAAAGCAAGTAAAGCAATGGGTTACCGCCTATTCAGTACCTTAGTTATTGTCGTGGCTCGACGATAGGGATCCTTCACCCAGGAGGTAGGTCCAAACTCGCCGCCCCCTACATCGATCATGTAAACCATCCGATCTTGAATAACAGTGGTGAGCTCGGAAGAGGATGGTGTAATTGGCAATTTTGCCATCCCATTTTCTTGCTCCCATTTAATCTCGGCGGCTTCTTCATCTTCCTCAATGGTAGAGATGTTATGGCAAGTTGCTTCCTTCAAACTCTTGTCGATCACAAAGGTGATCGTCTCATCATTCCCTCGGAGTGTAATCTCTCCATCTCGGCAGTCTATCAAGGCTCCACTCATCCTCAAGAACTCTCTTCCAAGGATCATTGGCATTCCATGTTGTTCCTTCATATCCGAAACAACAAAGTCAGCAGGAAAAATTAAATGGCCAACACAAATTAAAACATCTTCCACAACTCCCCTTGGTCGAGAAATTGAGCGATCGGCCATCTAAAGAGTGATTGACGTTGGCCTCATCTCGCCTATCTGCAGCTTTTGGAAGACCGAGTATGGCATCAAGTTGATACTTGCAACTGTGTTGCAAAGGACATCTCCAAACTCCTTCCCCCCAATCTCGATCGGAATGGAGAAACACCCCGGATCGGATCTTTTCATTGGAACCTGTTTCTGCAAAAGAAGACTGCATTGTTCATGAATAGAAACAGTTTCATTCTCAATTACCAGCTTTTTCTCACTCATCAGCTTCCTCAAGAACTTCATGTAGCCGGGAATCTCACGGAGAGCCTCGATCAATGGAATGTTGATGTTGACCTTCTTGAGATTCTCCACGAATCGAGCAAACTTTGAATCTTTCTTCTTCTTTGCAAATCTTTGGGGACAAGGCATTGGAGGAATTGGATCACCTTTTCTCTTTGAATTTTCAGCTCCATGGGGCTCCTGTGCTGCCTGCCTGTCGAGTGCCTGTTTATGTCCTGCCTGTCGATTGATAGGGGGGTGTCGATTGACACGGCTGCATCCCCCTGTCCTGCCTGTCGATCGACAGGGGGGGTGTCGATCGACACAGCTGCATCCCCCCTGTCGGTCAATATGCTACCATGTCGACCTTTGCTGCTCTGCCCGACCTCTGTGTCGATCGACACAGGCTCTGTGTTGATCAAAACAGAGGTATCTTCTGTGTTGCCCGAGATTCCCTCCGTCGACTACCTCTGCGCAGTCTGACGATTTTGGCCATAACTTGTGCTCCCGAACTCCGATTGACCCAATTCTAGTTGCGTTGGAAATCTAACTCAAAGATATTTCTATTTCCATGCTCCATTAGGTCAGATTCCACATGTGGAAGAATTCATGACTGTTCATTTGAACATCAGCTGCTTTCGGTATGGGTTTTCATTGATTTTGGCCTCAAACCTACAAAATATGAGCACGACAACATAATATCCCCTATAAACAGTTCATGCTCGATTATTAACTAAAAAATTAAGTAAATGCAAGAAAATAATAAGAAAACAATGTGATAAGTGAGGCAAAATACGAGCTTATCACTTCATCCTCCAGAATATCCGGGTATGGGAGCATGGATTCTTCAGTGACCCTTTTCTCCACTCTTTTAGAGATTTCTGGGGCCCAAGGGATCAACTTGGCATCTCCCACATCCTTCTCTCAAATTGGGGGGCACCAATTTTTCAGCCTCTCTGATGTATACTCAGGGTGAGGCAGCCCACTGAGAGGGATCCTGTAATTGTCGAACTCACTTGTCTTAAACAGGATGTCTTTCTCCCTCTGATCCTAGGGGTGGTGCCTCCATTACCTTTCCTTGTCCTTTGAAAAATTAAAGAATTCATTCAGGGCCATGTCATCATCGGGTTCGGAGTCTGAAGCATCAGAAGATAAAGATGATGAATCATCAGGCACTCCAGACTTGCCTACCTTATTCCTTTACCTCCTTTGGAACTTTTAGCTTTGCCTCCCTTAACATTCTTCTCAGTTTAATTTTAGCTTTTATCTCCTTTCTCAGTTCCAGTCTGGCCTGCGGAGGATGAAGTTCCAGTTTCAGTTCCTGATTTTTGACTCGCCAGTTTTTCTGGGGTGGTCACCCGGGATTTTTCAGCAGTAGCCTTGATTGCTTTCTCCTGCCCAACAATCACTCCTTCAAGGATTTCCTTTGCCAACTCAGCAGCATCCTTCACCGGTTGTTCAAGGTCGGTCGCCCCTTGGAAAATTTCAGCAGCAATCTCCGGATCAACCCAAATTTCCACAGACTTCTCCTTTTCAGCACCTTGGTCGAATCCTTGTGCTTCTCTGTACAGTATGGCAAATGCATCATCAGACATTGTGGTAATAGGATCCTTGAACTCTAGCTTCATTCGGGCAATTACTATAGTGAAATCGTAATCATCAACCTTTCTCTTCTTTTTCCTTTCCACAACATGTTCTTTGCCTTTCATGTGCTGGGATTTCTCAGTTTCAGCTTCAGCTTTCTTCCTTAGCTTTTCTTCCATCCTCATCTTCTTATTACCCTTCTCTGTAACCTCTCTCTCTCCTTCTTTCAGGGTTCTCTTCTTTGGTCTGCTGAAAGTTGACCTTTTCTTCCTCACAATGACCGGAATAGCAGCACCAGCAAAAGCGTCTCCCCTGCCTTTGCTTGTCACCTCTCTAAGATTGTTAGAGGGGGCAAATCCGCCATTGTCTATTGAAGGTTGTCTTCCTTCTCACCTTCAGTTTCCGTCCTCTCCTCATCATCGGAACTGAGAATCTCCTTGATATCATAGTTGGGGGGTATGAAATCATTGGGCACCAGGACATCTCCATCATCCACAATCTTCACCACTTTCTCGACCAGATAACTGACCTTCAGTCCAAATCCTACTCCCGTGGCAAAAGCGCCTTTCTCAGCAATAGTGTTTGTCCTCCCCACTTTATCCAGCAGCCTTTTAAATACAAACTCAACCCAATTACCTTGAACCTCATCATCAAGAGCCATAAGAACTGAGTATTTCTTCTTGCTTAACTCAGAATAGGAGCAAACATCACATTGCAATATCCGAATTGCAATGTCTGCCAAGAACTTATAAAAGCCGTCGAGCTCTGTTGTTTTGGTTCCAACCTTCCACAGAGTTGTAACCGACTCCTTCTTCCATTCCCTCCAGTGGTTCTCCATCTCCTTTCGACCATTAGGACCTACTTGTTTGTAGGTGTGAATCTGAACACCATTATTTCTTAGATAAAATATCTGACTCAGCAGTCCAAGGTGAACTCTGATCTGTACTCCGGCCACAGAGGTACCAAACGACCTCTTATCAGATGCCACCATGGCGTTGGCATAGAATTCTGCCACTATGTAGGGATGGAACCTCTTTGGATAAGCAGTCAGAAAGAAGATCAAATCTTCACTTCTCAGTTTCTGTCCCAGACGGGGGTCTGTACATACATTTAGGGCCTCTTCAAACAACAGGATCTTCTCCTTGTGGACTTGTGCTGCCCTTTTCTGTTCTGGGGTCAGCTTCTCAAGATCATCCTTGGCAAGTTTTAGCAGTTCGGCATAAGGAATGTAGTGATCTACAAATTGAGACTCATCCTTGCCGGAAGTGGATGTGGCTTGCTCTGGGTTCTGGGCGGTGGATTGAGTGAACATCGCACGATCGACGGATGAAATGAGGCACCTATTAACCTCCTCTGCACGATCAGACATGAGCTTCGACACGTGGCACTTCGGGATTGAATCGTGCATGTTTAGCATTTAATGTGGCGTATGGGATAAGCCACTATTTTGAATTTTGAAAAGCCCGCCTCTCGTACTGAAAACTGAAAACTAACTTTGATTTCAGTTTTTCAGTTTTTAAACTGAGAGCTTGGACTCAGTTTAGTTCCGCAACCTTCCTTCAAAGAAATCCAAAACTGAAAACTTAGAAATTTAAGTTTTCAGACTTCAGGTTTTTCAGTTTCTCCGCCAATACCACTTAATGAAAAAAATGTCCAAGTATAGAACCATAAACTGAAAACTGATCATGAAATCAGCAAACTGAAAATTGAGAGCTGGGACTCAGTTTTAATCCGCATCAACTCCTCTTCAATTTGGATTTCACCGATCTTGAGAAGATTAAATTACGAGATTTCATCAAATTGAAAACTGAGAGCTGGGACTCGGTTTTAAACCGCATCTTCTCCACTTCACTTAAGATTAAATGAGTAAGAAATCCAGATGCTGAAAACTGAGAGCTGGGACTCAGTTTTAGTCCGCAACTACTCCTCTTCGATTGAGATCTCATCAGACTCAAATAAACCAAGTTTGATGCACAATTCCTTGGATCGGGTTTCTGGAAGAGGTTTGGTGAAGATATCTGCCAACTGATCTTCAGTTCTGATATACTCCATAGCTATATCTTTCTTCTCCACGTGATCTCTAATGAAATGATGATGGATATCTATGTGCTTCGTTCTCGAGTGATGAACTGGGTTTTTGGTGATACACATAGCTTTGCTATTATCATAATAGATTGGCACGCATCCAGTTTCAACTTCATAATCCAGCAATTGTTGCTTGATCCAAAGCACTTGATTACAGCAACTAGTAGCTGCTACATATTCAGCTTCAGTGGTTGATGTAGCTACGGAATGCTGCTTCTTACTAAACCAACTAATCAATTTGTGGCGTAGGAACTGACAAGTTCCACTTGTGCTCTTCCGATCAATTCTGCAACCTCAAAAATCTGAATCTGAATAAGCATTGGAGTCAGTTCGTCAGTTTTGCGGTACCAAATACCTAGGGACTCAGTTCCTTTAAGGTACTTCACGATCCTTTTTGCAGCTTCCATGTGCGATTTCTTGGGATTTGCTTGGAATCTTGCACACACACAAACAGCATAGGAGATATTCGGCCTGCTTGCAGTCAGATATAATAGAGATCCATTAATTCCTCTATAGCTCGTTGGGTTTACTGCTTCTCCTTCTTCATCAAGATTGATCTGAGCACTAGGGCCCATCGGAATCCTCAAAGGCTTAGTTTTCTCTGGACAAAACTTATTGATCAAGCCCTTAGTATACTTCTTCTGATTGATGAAGATTCCTCCTTTAGACTGAATAACTTGAAGACCGAGGAAATAAGTCATCTTTCCCATCATACTCATCTGAAAATTGCTTTGCATCAGCTGGGCAAACCTCTCGCATAACTTCAGGTTTTTGCAGCCAAATATGATACCATCGATATAGATTTGAACTAACAAAATGTTAGTTCCATCCTTGATTCTGAATAAGGTTGTGTCGATTTTTCCCTTCTGGAAACCATTTTTTGAGAAGAAACTGAGACAGAGTCTCCTACCAAGCTCTGGGTGCCTGCTTCAACCCAGAAAGAGCCTTTCTCAGTTTGTAAACTTGGTTTCCTTCTTCGAAGCCTAGGGGCTGTTCATCTTCTTTTAGTTCCCCATTCAGAAATGCACTCTTCACATCCATCTGAAAAACTGTGAAGTTATAATGTGCGGCATAAGCTAGAAACAGTCTGATGGCTTCAAGTCTGCCAACTGGAGCAACAGTTTCATCGAAATCTATCCCTTCACATTGAGCATAGCCTTTTGCAACCAGTCTTGCTTTGTTCCTCACAATGGAGCCTGTTTCATCTCTCTTATTCTTGAAAACCCATTTTGTTCCATTAACAGTTTGGTGAATTGGTCTGTCCACCAAGTACCATACGTTGTTACGCTTGAACTCAGCCAATTCTTCTTGCATGGCATTAATCCAGCCTATGGACTTTAGAGCATCTCCAAACTTCGTTGGTTCTGATTGCTGAGAAATGAAGCACGATAATAAAGCACTTTCTTGGCGTGTGCGAACTGGATTTGCAATGTTGTCCAACACGGTATCTTCTGGATGATATCTCAACCACCTTGGCTTCTGCAGCTGACTGATTTCAATTGGTTGAGTAGAGGATCCTGGAAAGTCAGTTCCAGAAACTGGAACGGAGGTTAGTGTAGACTCCACCATAGCTAAATCATCCTCTCTTGAAGCATGATCTTCCAAAACTGAAACTGGATCCTGCACAGAAATTGAAACTGAATTGTTAGTTTCATTTGATTCTTTATTTTCAGTTTCCAATTCCTTGTCTTCTGGAATGGCTTCTTCAGGTTGGGCATCTTCATTTTTAGCAACCTCAGTTTGCACATTTTCAGTTTCGCCATTTTGAGTTCCAGCTTGAGCACTTCCGTTTTGAATTCCCCCTTGATTTGTGCCTGTATTTAAGGTTAGGGAGTTTATGGCCTCAACAATAACTATAGCATCATCAGCCTCTTCGGCAGGTTGCAGTCCAGCCAAGTCATCTGGAGTACGAGACATTTCGTTCATAGATCTAGTATGAGAAATTGTATTAGCATTATCCTTTTCAAAACTCAATTTCTCATTGACATCTTTGATCTCACGAGTGTAAGTTCCAGTTCTTTCATGGTCCTGCGCACTAGAACAAACTCATCGAATTCCACATTGCATGTTACCTCCACAAGTCCCATAGTCTTATTGAGTACCTTATATCCCTTGTATGAAGGATGTCCATAACCAAAGAACACCCCTTCATCAGCTTTGGGACTGAAGGTATTCAGTTTTGACTTTCTATTATTGTGGATGTAATATGGCAAACCGAAAGCACGAACATGAGTAATAGAAGGCTTACGATCATTGTAGACCTCGTAGGGAGTTTTGTGATAACGACTATTGATGGCACTTCCATTCTGTGTGTAGCACGCAGTCATCAAGGCTTCTCCCCAGTAGCCTTTGTTTAAACTTGTTTCCGCGAGCATGGTCCTTACTGCTTCTTTGAGTGTTCGATTCCTTCTCTCAGCAAGGCCATTTTGTTGAGGATTTCTCGGAGCTGACTTTTCATGGGCAATCCTAATGTCTGCACAAAAATCCATCAAACGTCCATTGTAGAACTCAGTTCCATTGTCGGACCTTATCCTCTTCACAGTCACTCCTTTATCATTCTGAACCCTCATGGTCAGTTCTGGAAGCTGGAGTTTGACCTCGTCTTTAGTCTTCAGCAACCTCACCCAAGTATACCTCGAGTAGTCATCAACAACTACAAGAGTGAATCTCTTTCCTCCGATCATAGGTGGCTTGAAAGGTCCAAACAGAACTCTAGTATCCGATCTGTGCTCGCTGTGATTGGATGGTTCTTGAATAAAGCTCGATTTTGCTTTCCCACTTAGCATGCTCTGCAAACTTCGTCCTTCTTGAATCCAGTTTTGGGCAATCCTTCAACTAGGTTGTGCTTTGCAAGATGTCGAATAGAGTTGAACTTGAGGTGGCTCAATCTCTTGTGCCATAGCCAATTTGTGCCTTCCTGGGAGCTTGTTGCGACAAGGTAAGTGTCAGCTTGGCCACTCTCCCAATCCACGACATAAAGACTTCCTTTTCTGACTCATTTTAGTATGGTCTCCTTTGAGTCTTTGCCTTTGATGTGGCACTCAGCTTCAGCAACGGTTACCTCATAACCATCCTGAATTAACTGACTGATGCTCAGCAGATTGTAGTTGACGTTGGTGACTAAGGACACGTTCTTGATGGTGATTCCGTTGTATTCCACGCATCCTTTGCCAATGACTCTTCCATTTAAATCATCACCAAATACAACTGGGGGTCCTCTCGTCATTTCCAGCTTTGAGAGTAAGTCTCTTTCTCCCGTCATGTGTGCGGAACATCCACTATCCAATATCCAAGCTCTTTTCTTCTTCTGGAGCTGATTTGGATGTCCTTGTACCTGCATCACAAAGAAGGTTAGACACTAGGTATCCGAGCTTCTGCGGGTCTTGCTGTGTTTGTCTTTTGGATCCACCCTTTTGGAATCCAAACTTGCTTCACCTTAAGTACTGGTGATTTCTTCTCCACCTTACACTTCCTTCTGTAATAATGTGCTATGGATGCAATGCAGAAGGAATCGTGGGTGTGTGTGAACTCTTTCGGGAAACTATGTTCCTGGAAGCCGAGTTCCTGTTAGAGTCTCAGAAACTAAGTCATGGATGTGAAGTCTTCCTAGCCCTTGAAAAAGAAATTTGGTTGGGCTCAGACCTCAAGTAGGTGTTCCCCCTACTTGGATGAATCCTTCTTTCATACGAATTATGATTAAAGGACCTTGGATTTCTAAAATCCGGACTTGAAACTGACTTTTTCACAAACTCAGTTTCAGTTGTTGAAATTGGTTTCCTCGCAGTTGGAACATACTGCTTCACCAATTTCTTAGGCATGTTTGATTTCATCTCAGGTTTATTCAGTTTAGAAACTGAATTCTCTTTCAGTTTGGGAATTGAGTTCAGTTTGGGAACTGACTTTTTCCCTTTAACCTGATCCGTCAAACTGGAGTTTTGAACTACTCATTTGCCTAACAACTTAACTTCGAAACTGGAATTTCCTTTGAAATGATGATCATTAAGTTTTCCAGTTTCAGAAGTAGATGCATGATTGCTCAAAACATTTTCTGAAAAATCTAACCCTGATTTGTCACTGGGATCTCTTTGCATGTTCAGGGCTTCTGAAACTTTGCTAGTGCTCGAATAAAGTGAGAAAATTAGTTTTTGATCACTAGCAACTTTTAGTTTTAAAGAATCACATTCCTCAGAAATATTTTGAAATTTTTTTAGCAAAACGGAATGTTCTTCTTTTAGTTTGGTCAGTTCCTCACTGAGTGAACTTAATTTTTCAATCTCATCGGTCAAATTAGAAACTTGAAGTTTCAGTGCAGAGTTTTCACCGACTAAAGCATTTTTCAATTCATAAAACTTTGAAAACTCTTTTGAAAGAATTTCAAGAGTGACATCATCTAAATCAGATCAAATAGATTCAGTGTCCTCAGGAATGAATGCAGAAGAACTAAAAACTAGGTTAGAATTAGTTACCAATTTCTCAGTTTCTGGTTCTTCAGTTTCAGCTTCTGAGACATCTTCTCCAAAGGCAGCCATAAACACCAAGAGGGCTACCTCCTCCGACTCATCTTCTGATGTATAGTAACCATCATCATTGTCGAGAATATCCAGAACTTCAGTTCTGGACAGCATGGCCTTTGCAACAGCTTTAGAAGCCTTCTTCTCGAATATCTTCTTCAACCGCTCTCTCTACTTTGGAAACTAGAGGGCACTCATACTTGCGGTTATTCGGGGAATTGCACTCAAAGCAAGCCTTTGGTGGTCTTTCAATGAACTTCTGGTCACCTCGTTGAGAGCTTTCAGCTTTGGCTGTTGCATTCTCGATCATCTTTGTCAGTTTCCGCATTTGCTCCTTTGACCACTTGATTTTTCAACTTGATACTATTTTTTCGGTCTTCTTTGGAAATCTCTTTTGACAAAGAAGGCAGCATCTTCTTCAGCTGGTGAACTCGCACTTCGAACAACTTCATTTTTATTTACCATCTGGATGTCCCACTCTTGTGCTTGTATTTGAACAAAGACATCCTTTGTCGACATCTTCGACAAATCCTTCTCATTCAGACTTGTGGTTTTAACAAACCAATCTTCTTTCGGCATCTTGGAGAGAATCTTGGCATTAAGGTCGGCGACTGTGTACACTCTCCCAAGGTTCTTTAGCTCGTAAACAATGGCATTGAATGGAACTTCCATTGACTTAATACTTTCTCCGGGAAGCATCTGAAATGATTCGTACTTATCCACGCAGATTTGCATCTTATTGCATTTCATCTAGTCCGTTTCTTGGCTAAGGGTACCAAGAAAGTCCCATACTTGCTTAACATTATCATATTCGAGTGTTTCTTTAACCAGGGACTCTGGTAGGGCTTGCAAGATCAGCTCATGCGCCATCTAGTCCAGGTGTGCACGGGCCTTGTCTTCCAAAGTCCACTCTGCGTATGGCTTCTCAACAATCTCTGGACCATCTGCTCCTCCGAGCTGAGTATTGGTCTTCATGATCTTCAATGGTTCGTTGGCTATTACTCCAGCCATCTCCAGATGGATGTTCTTCAGCATGATGAGAGATCTTTTCTTCCATACGTTGTACTTCTCTGCTGAGTACTTGGGAAGCTTGACAGCGTTCATCATCTTGAATACCTGAGCTAAATTAACAAGAGAGAAACAAGTGCAAGGAAATGGATCCGATCCTAAGCAACTTCAACAACGACCAGCCTGTAAGGAATGACCGGCACTGATACCACTTATCGGTCCCGAAATCAGAGATGTTTTGTATGTAGCGGAAGTTTTAAAATGATCTTGCACTTTTGAAAACTGAAAGTCAGTTTTCAGTTTCTGAAAACTCAGTTTAGCTCAGAGTAAGTTTTGAGTTTCAGTTTCAAGTATACACTTCAATACTTAGAAAGTATTGCAGGTTTCAAATAAGTATGAAAACTTAATATGTAGAAACTTAAATAAAGCAGTAAATGACTCAGGATATTTTATAGTGGTTAGGAGCTTTAAGTCCTACGTCCACTCTTCTGAAATTAATCGGGAATCCACTAAATAACAGAGTAAAAGCTTTCTCACGATCTATGCTAGCCCGTCCAAAACCTCCGTCCTTCGATCTGTTAGTTCACTCGTCCAGAAACTTGATCTGCTCCTTCAGAACTGAAGTGAGGACACACCCCGCAACCTTCAATCTGGATGGTTGGATGTTTGCGGTTCTTCCCAGAACTTCGGTTGGTTGGCAAAGCCCATCGGAATCAATATTCCATAGTAGAATACTGACAGCTGTGTTTATTACTTGAAAAGTAATAAACACCAAGAATTAGCTTAAGATTGGAAAGCTTGAGCCTCGTGCACTTAGACAGATACACAGAATGAATAGCTTAAGCAAAGATGCTAAGCGTCGTGTTCAGACACGGAATTTCAGAGACATCTTGAGAGAGATTTTTGATAGAGTTTTGGCTTAACTTTGCGCGAGATTCACGTGTTTGTTTCTATCGAAGTTATCTCTTATTTATAGCCAGGTTGGATGATCATTTGAAATTCTGCCCGTTAGACACAAGATCCAGCCGTTAGAGATGAATGGAATGATGTCCAATCATCGCCCATTCTTTATCTACAATAGCAGCCTGCTCTCTGCTCTGCTCTGAACTACTTTTGACTGTGGCAGTTGATAAGCTCGTTTTTCTACTCTCTTATCGCATTGTTTTTCTTTTCTTTTATGCATTTTATTACATTTTCTTGAATAAACTGAGCATGAGTGTATATTAGAGGGTATTATGCTTGCCATGGTGAGATTTTACAGGTTTTAGGCCAAATCCAATGAACCCGTACCGAGAGCAGCAGATGTTCGGAGAAACAGTCACTACTTCTTCCACCGTTGGAATCTGAGCTAATGGTGCATATCATTTGAAAGATCTTTGAGTTATCTTTCCATCGCAACTGGAATCGGATCAATCAGAGTTTGGACGCGAAAGTTATGGCCAAAACCGTGAGACTGCGCAGAAGGGTCAGAAGTGG
>JAPKLW010001607.1:122029-134984 GCA_026898455.1 Plectranthus barbatus
TTTCATATTTGAATTTTCACTCTTTAAATTAATTGTTTTGAAAACCCGAAACCCTTTTGAATTGATTTGCCCAAACAAAAGCTTTGAAAACTATGTTCAGTAAATGATTTTCCTTCGTTGCACTATCCTTGTGGGATCGACCAACCCTTGGGTTGTCTTATAAATTTATTTGCCCTTTGCTATAATTTGTATGCAGATTTAGCATCGATCAGCAGTGTACTTTTCACCTGCTCTTGTCAGACTCAATTTCAGTCCGAGAAATCTCAGTTTCATCGTACTGATTTGTTGATCGAAACTTTGAGGAATCTTAGATATGACTTTTAGCTCCACTCGGATTCCTTTTGTCTCCTTGAGTTTCACGTGCTCTTCAACTTCTAAAACTGAAAACTAAAATCCTCCTGATTTTAAGTTTTAAGTTTTGGTTTCTCTTCAGTGAAAACTCAGTTTCCAGAAACTGAGTTTTTGGACATTTTAAATTTCAAGTTCTTTAGCATCTTCACTTTAAGTTCAGGAACTTGACTTCAACATCTCGAGCTCTTTTCAAGTTTCAAGTTCTGAAACTTGATTCTTGTCTTACTTTAGAAACTAAGTTTCTTGTCAGCTCGATCTTCAGCTTCTGGTTTCTAGTTTCTATTACAACTCGATATATCCTATAAAGGATTATATGTAGAAACATACTAGAAACTTAAAGCTAAAGTAAGTTTTGACACACCAAAACATCAAAATAAAGGGTAAACGGAAACTCAGTTTCTAACAATTGTGCTGCCATTGAATGGGAGCGAGGGAATGAGATGGCAAAATTGCCAATTACACCATCTCATCCCGAGCTCACTGCTATCATTCAAGACAGATTGGTCTACATGATTGATGCATGGGAGGGGCGAGTCTGGACCTGACCTGCGTGGACTTGAGAATTAAGGTACCATCAAGCTACGACGTTAAACAAGCACTTGTTGGAAGGTAACTCAACCTTTACTTGCTTTAATTTCAATTTTTGTTTTAATTTTTGAATTATGTTTCTCTTGTTTTATTCTGAAAAAAAAAAAGTTGCGAGGAGGAGCCTCTGTATCGATCGACATGCCTGGTGTTGATCGACACATAGGATTGACATGGACCGCACTTCAACCAAAGATGGGGGTCGACAGGAAGGCTTCGTGTCAACCAACGCAGAGCACATCAACCGACACAGAGTGCCAGCAGCCACAAAGTCAATGTCAAGAGTTTGCAACCCTCCGGATAATAAAAAGTTGATGTATGAGATCAATAGCCCGGTGCAGTTCCTATTTTTGTCTGATTTTCAAACTTTTTCTACTCTCTGAGTTCAAAATAAGTTTGGGTTGGAACTCTCTATCCTTTTATTATGCTTTCTGTTATTTAAATTTATGCCTAGAAAAAAATATAGACATAGTGTGAGGAAAATTGTTGAGTTTTGATCAATCTGAACTGAGTGTGAGTTTGAAATCGATTGATGATGCGTTTGAATTGAACTGATTGTGGTTAATTTCCTATGAATGTAGAATAATGCATGATATGATTGAATTGAAACTTGCACTTGCATAATGTTTGAGTGAATTGAAGTTGACCGTGGAAGAAAATTGAATCCCTTGTGTGAGATTTTGAGCCTTTTTCGATTGATGTGAGACTTGCATGTATGTTTTTATTTCTCTAGAACTTGCTTCTTTTCTGTTTCGAGCCCGCATGGTGTACACAAGACTAGAAAATGATTTTAGGCCATCTTTGTTAGCCCAATATTCTAAACACTATCCCTTCACATATTGAATTATCCCTAGTCAACCCCATTGAGCTTAACTCCATTTTTTTATCTTGTCTATGAGATTTTCATGGACTTATGATGGTTTTTGTCTTGTCTATGAGATTTAAGGAGAATAAGGATAGTTTGATTTGTGATGTGGAAAAGATACATGTAAGTTAGTGGTGAAGTAAAGATGTATGGTTGTTTAGCTCAAAAGAAAATTAGAATTCTCATAAGCTCCCTACACAAAAAAAAATATCAATAAGAGCATAAGAGATTCAAAAGATCAAAAGAAAAAAAAAAAGAAGGAAGAAATTTGATTGATATATTTGAGGAGATGAGGTTGATGAAAAGAATAGAGTGGGTTTTGAATTATTGAGTTGGCCAGCTTGATTGATTTTAGTCACTTGACCATATTTCCCTACCTTGTCAGAAAAAGCCTACATTACAACCCAATCAAAATCCTTTTTGATTCTAGAATTGTGTGCACATTTAAGAGATGGAGATATTAGAAAATTTGCAAGCCTATGGTAGAAATTTTTTCATACATGTTTTGAGTGCTTTTATTGAACCCTAAACACTTGTGTGATGAGCGAAACACTTTCCTGTAAGCCTTCCTCAGTTGATGAATATTCTATCTCTTCCAAATTGCTTGTGTAATGTGAATTTTTGATCCTTGACTGTGAAGAATCTTGTGAGGCATTGCACTTTTAACTGCACAAGATTTCTATTCTTTCATTCTTTTGATTGAGGACAATCAAGCATTTAAGTTTGGGGGGATTGATAAGCTCGTAAATACAATCACTTATCCATGTTCTTCTCCTTTGTTTTAGTTAATATATGTTTAGTTATTAGTTACTTTCGTGCATGAGTGTATTATAGAGGATGTTATGCTTGCCATTGTGAGTTTTTGCAGGTTTTTGGGTGAAAAAGTGGCTAAGTGGTGAAAAGAGCCGGAATGAAGAAGCTGTTGTTTCGGTCGACACATGGGATGTCGACTCTTTGGCCTTGTCATCAAGCTTGGATCTCTCATCTTTTGGAACATGAACAAAATCCCTGCAGCCAAACACTCTCAAGTAGTCATATGACACATCTTTCCCACTCTAAACTCTGTCAGGAACATCACTATCTAGAGCAGTAGCTGGAGAAAGGTTGATCAAATCAACTGTAGTACGCATAGCCTCCCCGCAAAAGCTCTTGGGAAGATTAGCATGTGAAAGCATACATGTGATCCTTCCTTCAATAGTTCTGTTCATCCTCTCAGCCACACCATTAAACTGTGGTGTCTTGGGTGGAGTCTTCTCAAGCCTGATCCAATAAGCTTTGCAAAAGCTCTCAAATGGCCCTTTGTATTCACCACCATTATCTGCTCTAACTGCCTTCAGCTTTTTTCCTGTTTCTCTTTCAACTCTGACTTGAAACTTCTTGAAGACATCAAAAACCTGATCTTTGGTTTTTAGAGCTGTGGTCCAGACTTTTCTTGAGTGGTCATCAATAAAGGTTACAAAATAGACAACACCTTCAATAGTTTTATCTCGTATAAAACATACATCAGTGTGAATCAAATCAAGAATATTTGATTTTCTATGTGGAGGATAAGTATGAAATGCAACTCTATGTTTCTTTCCAGCAATACAATCAAGACAAGTTTTCAGAGGTGTACCTTGCAAACTTGGTAGGAGTTGCTTCCGGGCGAGGATTTGCAAACTCTTCTCGCTCTCATAGCCAAGTCTCTTGTGCCAAAGATCAATGCTGACATCTTTCTGGATCACATTTGTCTCTCCCTTGCACAATTTTGCTTGTTTGACATAGAGTGTATTCATCTTCTTTCCTTTTGCAACAATCAGGGACCCTTTGGTGAGCTTCCATCTACCTTCACCAAAGTAGTTGCAAAAACCATCATCATCTAGCTTACCGGCTGAAATCAGATTGAGACGGATATCTGGGACATGTCTCACATCCCTGAGCACTAACTTCATCCCAAGATTAGTCTCTAAGCAAATCTCTCCAATACCCACAATCTTTGAAGCATCATTGTTTCCCATCTTGACACTACCAAAATGACCAGAAGAGTACGAACTGAAGAAATCACCATGAGGAGTAACATGAAAAGATGCACTAGAATCAATGACCTAGTCACTATCCTGACACACCAAACTAACACAGCTGTCATAAGAAATAATCACGGCAGCACCGTCCTGCTGAACTACATTAGTCTCCTTCTCCTCTCTTCTCTCTTTTGCCTTCTGCAAGTTCCCTTTTCAAAATCCTGCACTCATTCCTCATGTGACCCGGCTTGTCGCAGTGAAAATATCTAATGTCTTTTCTGTTCTTAGAATTTCCTCTCGATGCATCAAGTTTACCATGTCTTTGTGAATATCTATTCTTACTTCTCCCACATCTCTCCGGCTTCAGAGAAACTTGAACATCAGAAGAAGATTCACCTCTTTCTTTTCTTCTTGCATCTCCATTGAGCAAACTATCTTTAACCATCTCCATGGTCAAAGTCCCACCTGGTGCAGAAGTGCTCAATGAGACCACCAGTGTTTCTCAACTATCCGGTAAAGACCCCAGAAGTAACTGTGCTTGTATCCCATCCTCAAGCTTAAATACATGCCGGCCAACTGATTCACTAATCCCACAAAGTCACTAGTATGCTTGGTCATACTTTTCCCATCCTTGAACTTAAAATTTACAAGTCTCCTGATGAGTAGTGCTTTGTTTCTAAAAGTATTTTTCTCATAAAGTGCCTCCAACTTTTTCCATAAAGTATCTACTTTGGTTTCCTCTGCTATGTGATGGAATATATTGCGATCTAACCATTGCCTAATTGTAGTGGAAGCTTTCATGTGCAATATCTTCCAATCCTCATCACTTTTATCCTTTGGCTTTTCTTTGCCTAACACCGGCATAAAGAGATCTTTGCAATAAAGCAAGTCTTACATATTTCTCTTCCAAATAGCATAATTCCTAGAATTCAGTTTCATCATCCCGGAAGAATTTAGCTCTTCCATTTAACCACACAGATTCTCCAATCCTTTCCACAAACCAACAATTACTTTGGTACCAGTTTGTTGGGAATAAAACACCAATGTGGAGATAACCAAACAACCAAATCAACAATCTTGTGCGCTAAATGAGATTATCAAGCAACCAAGCCAAATAAACCAAAACACCAAGCAAAGAACAACTACAAAGCAATAAAGAGGACATCAATATTTTAACTTGGAAAACCCTCCAATATGAAGGTAAAAACCAAGGGCTAGAAACCACCTCAACAAATCTTCACTATACAAAAATAATGGGTACAAAGGTTCTCTCTAGCTATCACCTATCAATCGATGGATCCACAATAGAAAAACTCTAGAATACAATCTAGGAATAATAAGGAGATAGAGATAATGGGAAAGGAATCACCAAATAATAATCAAGATTGTGAAGACAAACCCCACACCTCCTTCTTCTTTCTCTCTCGCACACAAGCACGAATCTCTCTCTTTTTCTCCTTTTCTTTTTCTCTCGCACTAGCTCACGGCGTGCGGCTCTCTCTCCTTTTCAATTTCAAAAGCGGCAGTAGCTCTGCTCTCTTTTGATGTTGCCCACGAACAACACACCCTATGCACAATTTTCTTTTGTTATTTTGTGAAATGGGTTAAAAGCCCTATTGAGCTTCATTGGTCAAAGCCCACATAGAAACGGCAATGACCCAATAAAGATGAGTACCATCTTGATAATCAGAACAATCTACCTCTATTTTTTTTAGGTTAGGAATCATTTTCATTATTATTTCAGTGCACGTGTGATGGGACACTAGAGAAAGTGTCTACACATTTTCTAGAGCACAACTCTTTCCTTTAGGAGCAGGTAACCTACCACGAAAGCGAAAATGTCTTAGTTGCAGCATCCTCCAAATTTCTTGAGGCAAACAGTTCATCAGTAGCCCGAGGAGCCTCAACTTAGAATGATCATATCAAGACAGTTTATAGTGAGGTACCTTAAATGAAATAGCTCAAATAGTTGAGCAGGCAGTGACTTGACATGAGCACCTCCAGCATCTAATACTCTCAACAGTTTGAACATATCCAAGTAATCCAACACTGAAACACTATTGAAAAAACACATGATTGTATGAATGGTTGTGCCATAAATTTGTGAAATGTATGGAAAACCTGGAAATTCAGCACTAATGCAACGCTGATTCCTTTTCTCCGCTGCAGAATGAAATTTCTTGATATACCCACCACTAAAATTTACAAGAAACTTCTCTTCATGTGCTTTTCTTATGAACATGTCCCTCATCAAATCATGGAGGCAGCAAGTCTTGATTTTTCCATTAGATTTCCACTTTTTTTAACAAAAACAAGACTTCTCTTGATGAGTTCGTCCAAGCATTCCTCTGCCTCTTCTTCTTGGGTTTTATACCCATTTCGACATTTTAAAAAGCCCTTAGCTCGGGTCAATGACTTTCGTAGAACAAAATAAGAAAATGTAGACTCAAAAATTGAGAACCCTAGAATTGTGACGCATAAGTATAACCATCTACGGTAAAGAAGGTTTTGATACGTAATTATAATTTTTATTAAGGAAATTTATTAACAAGTATAATTATTATTTAAAAATATAATAATAAGTTAATAAAAAAATAAGCCGTCTTCATTGTAAACGGCTGCAAAAGAGGCAAAAATTAAAAACCCTCTCAATCTAATTTCACACAAAATTAAAAACTACATAATTGAATCACCACCGGTGATCACCACCCAGTCATCGCCGATCACCACCTAGTCACCGCCGACCACCACCATCCATCGCGTCGTTCCAGCTCGCCTCTCGATGCCGACGCCTACTCCCACGATGCCCGCAACAACGTCTGTTGTGGACTCCACCGCCAACACCATCTGCTATCGACTCCGCCACCAACGTCTTCTGCCGTCGACTCCACCGCCTATTCACTTTTTTTGTAAGGTCAACTTCTACTCTGTGTCTTTCTTGTTCTTGTTTGCAGCTTCCTATGGTACAATTGTGTCCTTAATCTCTGTTCTATTCTGTATTTTTTTTCAATTATTAACGCAATTTCATAGTTTTGCAAGACCTTTTTCAGAGTAACTATCCAGTAACTATGTCTCATCCTGTTTCTTACATTGTTGTGAATATATGATTTAATTCACTTTCTTTCAGAGTTTTGCATGATCTGGTTTTTAAAAGGCCCTTGATGAGAATATTGTTTTGTTTGTATATGGTGTTTGAAATATATAAAAGAGAAAGTTGTTTGACTTAATTTATTCTATCAAAAGGACCTACATGAATCTGATAATTTATTCGATCCTGTCATCTATTTGAGTTTGGTTCTGTAATCATCACTGAACTAGAAACTAATAATATGGAAAAAGCTTAATGAGATAAACAGGACATATATTGGTTTTACTTTGCATAATCGATCTAATTGTTAGAAACTGTCAGCAATAAATCTAAGTTTTCATTACCAGATACTATTTATCTATTCACTAGTTTCATCTCAACTTAGGAATTCACATTCATTACCTTAAGAATTCCAGAATTTTGCCTCGAAAATCTGTAGGCAGTATTCTATCAAAGAAACATTGGCCATAGAACAAAAAAAGAAATTAAGATTATGAGTGTTCAATAGGTTCATAAACCAAATAACATATGTATCGATATCATTCATTTAAACTATACGAGTTAAATGAAGAGTAACATGGATGCTCTTATCAACATATTTTGTTGATAATATTTCTAAATGTTGTGAAAGTGTTGATCATGATAGATCTATTTTGTTCATTTATAAGATATGTGGTGAATGTGATTGGGACTCGTGTTTTGTGCAGTTCCAAATATGGCCGAAGTATCATCTTCAGGTACTGGGGTAGGTATGGCCTCAGTTAATCAAGGGCCTTTAATTGATGATTTACTATACTTGCAGAGTGTGCACCGTTCAAGGGGTGTGTTTTTGGGGCAAGAGTGGGCGTCAAAGGGCATTCATTGTAGGAGGGCAGATAGTTTGCTTTGGACCGACCTTTTGGAACTAGTTTATAATGATCATAATACATGGGCTTACAATGAGCAGATGGGATTTGATAGAATATTGCGCCTAAGATTCATTGTTCTAGATTGGCAGCTCATTCAGGCGTTGATTGAGAGGTGGCGTCCAGAGACGCACACCTTTCACTTCAATTTTGGTGAGGCTAAAGTTACTTTCCATGATGTAGAGTTATTGTTAGGTCTAAACACAGATGGAGATGCTATTACAGGGAGTGACAAGGCGCCAATCCAGGGATGGGTTTCTTATATCTTATATCATTTAGGCATCCATGACGGAATGAAGAAGAAGAAGAAGAACAGATTATCACTATTCGCTCTTGACAAGAGGATTCGAGAGGCGAAACCTCTCAGTTGCTCCAAGGACTGGTGTAAGCAACGAGCCCGTACCGTGGTTCTATATTTGATTGGTGGATTTTTATTCCCAGTTACAGATCATGATAGCTTATACTGCCACGTTGTTCGGGCTTTAGTTGAAGATACAGAAAACCAACTTAGTTGGGGTAGTGCTACATTAGCGGTTTTGTATTGGAATTTATGCAAGGCATCCAAGCACGGGGCTCCTACAAGTGTGGGAGGATGTTTGGTACTTTAACAGGTACTAAGTTATATTAAGTTTTTTATTTCAAAATTTATTTATAAACTATTAATTATTGTATTATTGTATACAGACATGGGCTTGACATAAAATTACTTTTGTGCGACCATGTAGACTGTCTCCTCTCGGGGATATCCCGTCATATGCTCCATGTGGGGCCACGTAAATATTGATTGTTTAAGCTCATTAATAATTATTTTTAAATTATTTATACTTATTTGTGAATTTGAACATTACAGATGGGCGGGCAGGAAAAATCATACACTATTCGTGAACCATAATGCAGGCCTACCGTGATCAGCTGGCTTTCCTCTCAGAGGATGAGGTAAATTAAATTAGTCTTACACTCATTTATTTATGTTTAAATATTTTAATTATCATTTTTACATTTCTAAAATGCAATTTTGCTGGGCACCATATGAGGATGTTGAGGCTTATGTCCCCTTGAGGTCACGTCCTTGGACCTCGACCACATTTTTTATTTTTTTAAAGTGGTCGAAGGTCATTATCCAACAAGGGTGTAGTGGCAATATGGGCGCATTCAAGATATCCCAGACTCGGAGCTCAACCTCTGTCGGGATCCTGATCTCTCCAAACTTCATGATATTAAGAGGACTGGGCAAAAGACTATTTGGTCAGAGACTCGTGAAGAATACATCTGGGCATGAAATCGTCATGATCGTGAAAGAACTCATATCGGGAATACCTCAAGGGTGCCCAGAGAACCCACAGTCACCTGAGACTATCTTCATTGGTTCGGACAGAGAATTGTGAAGTCTGTGGGTAATCCTTCCCATAATCGTGATCAGGCTATTGCTGTTGAAGGGTTTCGGTCACATGCTGAAGAACAAACTAGCGGTTAGTTATTATTCTATTTTTTATATTTTGTAGTTTACATATAATGCCCGAGGTAGGAGATGCCTTTTGTGACTGCATAGATCAAATTGGAGTTGTGTATCGGTTGTCTGGCATAGATCCACCAGTCGTACAGTCTTCACAATCTATTATTTATCAAGAGCAAGATCAGCAGGATCCTGGGGACATAGTTCGTATTGGGCGCAGAGGAGGGGCAGAAAACTTGGAGTTGGTCGAAAAAATAGACACGTGTTGTTCATCAGTTGCCCCCACCAAATGAGTCACCCCACATTGATATATACTATCAGCATCTCCATTCCCCCACAAAGCAACTTCATGTCGAGATATCTCTGGATCAGTTTTTTGATGATATAAATGAGCAAGATTACACCGGTCCCCAAACGATAGATGATGCTAGACAAATAGGTGATGTTGTAGAGGAGCAGGATTATACCCTCCCCATACTGGAGATGATGCTAAACAGGCAGGTAATAATGGTGTTAGAAAATTTTGATTGTTATATTTAATTTTATTTATTAAAAATGATTATTGTTGAATTTGTAGGGAAAGAAGTTGAAGGATTATCCATTCATATGGGAAATGGTCATCGCCATAGATTCACAGGGCCTTTAAAAAAAAGAGGCAATGGATCTTTATACACAGATCCATGAGTGCATGTGTTAGAAAAGTATTGTCATTAATTTTTAAATTTTATATTATATTTTATTTTGTTGTATGGACCTTGGTTAGGTAGGTTTTGTATAGACCTTGTTTGGGTCAATTCTGTTTTTGATCAAATTCTGTTAAGGTCATGCTGAAATTTTTCTAGATTTTTATACATAGGTAAATAAAAGTTTAAGTTGAAATATAAGTATAAAATATGAATTAATCAAAAAATATAATCACAAGGTTAAGTTTAAGTTGAAATATAAATGTAAGATATGAAATTATAAATATAATCATAAGTTAAGTTGAAATACAAGCATAAGATAAGAATTTATAAATATAACTATAAGTTAAAGCTTAAATATAAATATTTCATATGAGATTATAAATATAATCAAAAGGTTAAGTTGAAATATAAGTATAAAATATGAATTAATAAAAATTATAATCACAAGGTTAAGTTTAAGTTGAAATATGAATATAAGATATGAAATTATAAATATAATCATAAGTTAAGTTGAAATACAGGCATATGATAAGAATTTATAAATATAAGTTAAAGTTTAAATATAAGTATATCATATGAGATTATAAATATAATCATAAAGTTAAGTTGAAATATAAGTATAAAATATAAATTAATAAAAAATATAATAAAAAAATAAAATATGAAATATATAAAAGTACAAATCACATAGCTTAAATAATTAAAAAATAATAAAAATCGCAGAGTAATTTGATTGGTCGCCATAAAATCAGCACGGTTGCCGAGTCACCATTATAAACCGTGTATAGTATAGACGGTTTACATAGACGTCATGCATGACATCAATAATAAACCGTCTATAGTATAGACGGTTTATGATCCTTGTATTTTTTTTCAAACATTCTCGTTTTAAAATTCTTGTTAGTTCAAGTCTTGATGTTAATTATATTATTATTTTGTTATGAATATTAGTATATTATTTTGAATTAATCCATTTATTATTATGCATCAAATATTCAATCTTAATAAGATAAGCTATTGCTCGTCCCCGTTAGTATCATACTCCCCGTGAGCATTGTATATTCGATCTATGGGAACTCGATCTGACGGTGGATGAGATTCGGGACATTTGGTCGCTGCATGACCCGGAGTGTTGCATCGGGTGCAAAATCTTTGACCCCCACGCCTACTATTTTGGTAGTCCATTAACATTCGACGGCGGCCCCTTCCTTTATGGTGAGCAAGTCGCGTGTAATCGGGAACTAGTTTCCATCCTAGATCGACCTCTTATGCGTTGTCTAGAACAAGCATAAACCCTCCACCGAATTGTTTGAACCATTTAGATCTGGTATAGAATTGGTCAACCAAATCATTTGGATTTTTGTGTGTATCAAGACGTATATACAGTTATGGCATGAGAGCACGGAAACTGTAATGCCCCAGACCCAGGGCCCGAACGAGCTCACCCAAGGTCGGCCACGTTACCCACCAATGGTCTGGACTGGCTTCCAGATTGAAGGCTGACCCCACAGACCAACACAAGTCCTTCCCAGCGTGCTTTGTCCTCACTCACACGCACCCTGAGAAAACTTCCCAGGGGTCACCCATCTTAGTTCTACACCAGGTCAAGCACGCTTAACTTTGGAGTTTTCCTAGAATGGGTGCCGGAAAAGATGATGCACCATGTTGGTATGAGTAGCACCTATCAAATCCTTTAAGCTCTCCTCAACTATACAGTCCCAATCCTGTATAGCCTTAGAATCCCTCTCATTCCGGTGTGGGTCCGGTTCATTCATGTCAACCTCCGCTCAACTAATGGAAGTCTTACGGGAGCCGCTCATTGTCCGTGCTTCTCTGCACCGGCGTTCACTCCCCGCTCCAGCACCGGGTCATTGCAGAAACCATTGTACTTGCCACACACCACAAGTACAACTCTTATCACGGTATTTGATCATGAACTTCACAGCACCTTGAGGTCAGCTCGTTCTGACGATGTAAACCTCATTTTCATCATCCGTACAAATGACAATATGTCCGAGGGCCTTAGCTCTAACCTCCATAAATTTATCATGTTAATAGGTTGAAAGAAAGGTATTACAGTTTCTTATCTCACCTTGGGCTTCATGAAAGATGGACGCCGTCTTCAAAAGTGTTGAATTGACTAATGCTTTGATAGGCATAAATCGCGTCCATTTGAGAGTATTATTGTGACTCTCTGAACTAGTTGGATTACCCCAACGACAACCTCCATTTTTGTAAAGAGTCCACTTCTGCTCTGATATTTGTTGGAGCCACCCACATGCATCCGGACTCAGTGAGTACATATCCGTCCAAGCCTTTTTATACTGCTCCTCCGACAAAGCTTGACCAATCCGCTAGCACACCATCTTGATACCCGGACCCTTAAATTTATCCATCAAGTTGCTGCGAATATGGCAAAGACAGTGCCGATGCCATCCATATCCAGAAAATTGCGCGTAATGTGCTTTCCACGCTGCAACAAGACCGGCATTGCGATCGGATATAATGCACACCCATCGATCTCCAAGAACATTCAGGCGGAAGTGCTTAAAAAACCAAGTCCAACTATGTGTGGACTCTTCATCTACGAGGGCATATGCAAGTGGCAGTATGCGGTTGTTCGCGGTCTTTGTAACTGCTATCAACAATTTACCTTTGTAGTGTTGGGATTATATACTGAAAGCATATATGATTAAGTGTTTTGTACACTGGTCTTCATATATGTGTCCGCAACAATACTCGCTGTCTGATAGAACAAACATACAACGAACCATAATATCCTATTATCTCGCCTATAGGGATGATCATATGGTGTGTAGGAGATCACAGAGGATCATATGAGTCATTTGACCTAGCGAGATATAAACAGTATCACAGCTGAGACGGTCCCTGGATAGGCTGTCGGTCTAAGCTGCGGCACATCGGTTCATAAGTGGGCTTATCCTGGCTACTTGATGTGTCGGTACATTGTTATGTATTGATGGGATCAACAGTGGGATGTGCCATTCACATTGACATACGA
>JAPKLW010001607.1:134994-158353 GCA_026898455.1 Plectranthus barbatus
ATTCATAATGGCAACTCGTGTTGTCCATCGTAGACTCAAACCCTACATGTAGGACCTAAGAAGGAGCGTCCCATCCACCATGAAGACCAGAAATGTATGTTGAAAAGCCCGCACACAAAGACCAAAAGCCCATAGCACATATTTTAACATCCGGCGTGACTCATCCTTATAACCTTTTTAAAATTTCCAAACCACCTTCATACTTGGATTAAGTTGCACGAGGGAGTGCATATATCCGTGCAAATTGTGGATGTTCGTCTCCCAATCACCAAACAGATAATCCAGAGCTTTTCTTCGTCCGTGCCAAACCTTCTTTTAGCTCACGCTTACATTGAATGCTTCACGGACATTTACCACAATGTCTGCAATCTTGTGCTCCAGATTCTCTTTAATGTGACCACGGATCAGATGGGATATCATTTTGGAAGCGACATTCCGCCCTTGTTGCCCAGCATTACTTCCGGAGCAGTTGTGTCTGTCCACCCAATGAGTCAGCTTCCAACCACCACCGGCCACTAAGAGTGTGGCTCGGGCTCTCCATTGGCATGGAGGGCCTTGTCGCAGATCTGCAGGATAGGAAACATGATTTGTGGCACAGTAAACATCCCATAGTTTTTTGTTGCTTGTTCTGGTCCGTTATGGGACACCCTGATTAGAAGACCAAAGACTTATGGCCTCTAACACATCATCCTTTGAGTGAAACTATATACCAACTGTAATGTCACGCGGATTGCCATTCCACATTACCGGTACATCATCAAAATGATCCGTCTTATTAGGATCGGCATGACCAATGTCTCTGTAGACATGCCTCCCTCTGGACCCTTCTGGCATAGACGTGCCAATATCTTCATCATCACTATCAAAGTCTAGCACTAATTCGACATTGTCACTGCCCTCGTTGTCGAATGAACTTTCATCACCACCTATTTCATCATGTCCAATATTGCTTCCGCCATCCACAACACGATGCGTAATAAATATAGCCGGCAATAAATGGCTACACATGTATAATGTTAGCATGTTGCTATCATCGTTAAGACTGACAGCACGAAACTCCGGCATGGCTAAAAGGAACAAATTTAATTGTAGCTCTCACTCCAGTTGGTTCCAACCAGCAGCTTCAAATATTTTATCAATCAGTTGCCAGTGATACAATGGCTCTGATATCTCCAGTAAATAATCGAGATTTTGCATATTAGTACTCTCCCATAATAATGAAACCACAAAAGGATTCATGTTGAAAGAAAGATTGGAGGAGTTTATACAGAAATTAGATAGAAAATGAGTTGGAGAATACGAATTAGTGAGAATAAGAAAAGGAAGTTCATGAGTTTTATTTGTGGGAAAGACCAAATGAAGTTCGTATATAAGAGGAAAAAATCACTTAAAAATCGTCTTTATTATTGATGGTTACTCCACCCACAATTATTCACCCTGTAAAAGTAGTCAAAAATCACAGAAAAGTAGTTGGAGTCTGAAATGTGTCAGAGTAGTAGACATAAAACCGTCTATGTTATAGACGGTTTATGGTTCCAATACAATTATTTCGTCTGCAAAAGCTACAACATGCAGAAGTTGTAACGAGTCAGTCAGGGAATCGAATTTAATGTATAACTGTCTATGATATTGACAGTTTTAAAACCGTCTATATTATTGACGGTTTTGTTTTTATTTTTGATTTTTCTAATTTTTTTTCAAAAGCAGTCAATGTTATAGACAGTTTATTGTTTTTTTTTTTTAATTTTTCAAATTCTTTTAATTTTTTTATCTTTGACACTAATTAAGTAAGAATTAACTAAGATTGTGTTAAGGGTTTAGGAAAACCGTCTTTAGTATAGACGGTTTCAGTAAAGATTGAATATAAACCGTTTATAGTATAGACGGTTAACTTATGGGTGTCCACAATCTGAAACCCTAACTTTTTAGCATCTACATGTTTGAGTCTTATCTTATTTGTGCAATTTTCTCCCCTCAGCTACCCACAATTTGATGAGTTTTGAGGCACGAAGCTCATGATCTTCACAAAAGCCTACCATGTACAAGAAATAGGGCCTCAAATGATGAGGCAAGTGAGTGTAGCTCAAAGATATTATCTCTTCAAATTGTCTTGTTTTTGTGGCAACAACAGAGTTTATATTTCTTGCAACTCCCTCCCATGAAGTGCGAGTCTTGCTGACCGTGGAGAGGAGTCCCGTAACCACACCAATTACAAGCGGAAGCCCTTTGCAATTCGCTGCAATCATCTTTCTCATGTCTTCTAATTCCGGAGGACAATGCACCTTCTTCTGAAGCTAATTCCAACTTTGATCACCATCCATCAAACACATCTCATAAAGAGGACTTGAAGGTTTGGGATATACGGCCACATCTATAACCTTGAAGTTAACATTATTCGACTTCTATTACCATCATCGGGCAAATATTCCTTATGTCGTCCCAAGCCTGCGTACTTCACATATCATCCATTATGATGAGATACCTTCTCCGCTTTAAGCATTTGTATACTTTTTCTTCATCCTATGCATTACTTTGTCCAGAAATCTCTTCTTCATTAGGTAGTTTCATTGAAAGTAGTAAGCCAGAAATTATATCATCTTGTGACACTGTGACCCAAGCAGGAATATCAAAGTACTGCGTTACTAGAGGGTTATCATAGACATTTCTGGCAAGAGTGGTCTTACCAATACCGCCCATCCCAATAATCGGGACAACAAGTAGTTTGGACGTCTCTCCACAAATCCGAGACATTATTGCTGTCAGATCATCATGTAGACCAACCGCGTCATCATTCTTGCTCGTGGATGCAAGTCTAGATGATGAACTTGCTGCCGGAGAGTCACTGAATCTTACATCATACTCCATTCGTGTGCTGTTTTTCTTCAAGCCCATCATCATTGAATTAATATCTTCTCATATTTTTTCCATTTTTTGCCTAAACTTTAATCTGCCTTGAAAAACAGTCCACTTGGTTGATGACTAAATTGCCTCCAGCATGAAATACTCAAAAACATCTTCTGCTCCATTTGCTACTTCTGTTATCCGGCTTTCCAAACTGTCGGCTTTCTCCGAAAAATCATCAAGAAACCTTTGCATCAGGATAACCTTTTTATAGATGGATTCAATAGTCTCGTTGTATGACGGGAGATGGGATATTGATTATGATTCAGGGAGATCTTATCTATGGTTTGTACAAGGGAAACAAGAGCGGCATAAGCCATCTTTGAGTCTAGAGAGAGGAATAGAGTCAACTGCGAGATGTGGATAACTTTGATCCTTACCTCACAAAAAAAAAATTGCTATCTGTTTTAGGCTAGTATATTGAAATATTGACTTGAAGTCTTTGGGAGGAAAAAATAAATAAATAAATAAATCCAATTACACGTAAATGAAGGAGGTCTGAAATGACGACTATGTGATTATCATTTAGTAGTTAGCTAAGCTATGTCCATTGCTCCTCTTGTGTCCTTTCTTACTCAGGAAATTATAAATCCATGTAGAATGAATTAAAATAAAATTCTACCATGCAATAAAATATAATTCTAGTTTATTCACTGCGAATCTCTTCACTTAATATTGCGTTGATTCTTGATGAAATTCGTGTTAGAACCACATATTATTAAAAATCATACTTCACTAGCAAATAAGACTTTGTAGTTCACAAAAATGGGTTTACCCTATATAAAAGGGTGTTTCCTGATGTTGAGCATGAAGGACTTGAGAGTTGATTGGAAGGATATGATGATTGTTGGTTGATTGCCAGATCGATCTTGGAGACGAGCAGTAAGTAGCCATTTCACTAGGCTGCTACTTCTACTTCTACTGGAGTTTAACCTTAAGGGCGATGCCAAAAAGTCTCTTGCTGAAAATTTGATGCAAAGTCGAAAGGCTTGGATTCAGATGAGGTAGTGTTGTTCACTATTCCTTGCAGTGGTCCCATACTAATTATTGCATTCAAGGTGACAATGGTGGCTAGGCGTTTTCAGCCAATGTTTCTCACACACGATCCTAAGGTAGAAATCACTGCAGCCAACGTTTCACTATTCCTTGCAGTGATCACTGCTATTTCTAACACAGTTTTTAGATTAATTGTTTGAGGAATTCAGAAATCAAATTTGTATTTTGGAATCAAAGCAGAGAAAATAAAACAAGGATTTAAATCAAATAAGCAAAACACAGATCCTAGGGTAGAAAACTTATTCTAGATAACATGCAAGAACCAATCAAATCAACAAGTGGAATATTACAATTATGGTATATTTCCTGATTCGGGCAAATATAACTAGATTACTAACTAGTAACTATGTCATCTCGGTCTCAAGAACACCAAATTAGCCAATCTCATATTCTTATCAGATTTCAATTCCTATAATCTATTACTTCTTGGTCCGACATTATAGATCATATCATCATTCCTAATTCCCACTATCAAACTTCACCTCTCGGTCCTTCATTCAATAGCTAAACATCTAAATTAATTTTCACCTCTCGGTTTAAGACCTCAAGACCTACTTCTATATAAACTCATGTTTAGAATCCAGTTGAGAAAACCCCAGTTCATAGTTTAATTTTTAGTTTTCTTGAGTTTTCAAGAGCTGGATCAAACCTTTATTATTCTATACTTTATTTTCCAATAAGTTTATTTTAATGCAATCTTTAATTTTTGTTGCAATGTTTAATTTCAATATGTTAGGCTAAAACCTTTATCAGATTCTAGGGTTTCTCCATCTGTGATACATGTTTTGATTCGAATTGTTCAAACCCTAAATTGGTTTAAATTCTCTAATTTAGTTGCAATTCTATTTTCAATTGAAGGATCAAGAGATGAAAATTGGAAAATGATTTAGTTATTAATTGATGGACCGAGAGATGAAAATTAATAATAGGAAAAGAGAATTTAATATGATTGATTTTCTGTCCGACCAAGAAGAAGTCAATTATAGGATTAAAATCTAATTTTTATTGAGATTGACTATTTGGTATTTTTTAGACCCAAAGGAGATAATCACTAATTAGTAATCTAGGTTTTAATTGCCCGACCAAGGAATTAATTCCACTTTAATAGATTTTTCCATCATAAATCATTTCTGGGTTTGAATAATTTGTTTCATGCATGTTGATCAGATTGGTAGATTTCCTAGCATATGTGCTTTCATTTATTTGAATTTCTTTTAGAAAAAGTTAGTTCTAAAAACTCAAAACCCTTAAAATTTGATTTATCCAAACAAAATATTGAAAAACTATATTCAATACATAAGATATGCTCGTTACACTATCCCTGTGGGTTCGACAATCTCCGGGTTCATTATAAATTTATTTGCCCTATGCTATAATTTGTATGCAAATTTAGCATCGATCATTGGACATAAAGCAATCAGGCTCAAGTGGGTGTACAAACTTAAGAAGAATTCAAATGGCGAGGTGATTCAGCACAAGGCTCGGTTGGTGGTAAAGGGCTACGTGCAACGACAGGGCATCGACTTTGAGGAAGTGTTTGCGCCAGTTGCACGCCTAGACACAGTTCGTGTCATTCTAGCCATCGCAGCAAATCGTGGATGGTGAGTACATCACCTCGATGTAAAGTCAGCTTTTCTGAATGGAGAACTAGAAGAAAAGGTTTATGTGGCCCAGCCTGAAGGATTCACAGTTAAAGGTAAGGAGTACTTGGTGCTTAAGTTTAACAAAGCGCTTTATGGGCTTCGACAAGCACCTCGAGCTTGAAATTTGAAGCTCGACAGAAGTATGAAGCAACTAGGCTTCATAAGGTGTTCACAGGAGCAAGCCATGTACACCAGAGGCAAAACTAACACTGGCATCATTGTTGGTGTTTATGTTGATGACTTGGTTGTGACAGGGGATGATTCAAGGGCCATTGATGTCTTCAAACAGCAGATGATGGGGGAGTTTGAAATGAGTGACCTCGGATTGCTCACTTACTACCTTGGAATCGAAGTGGCACAAGGAGATGGTGGCATCTCAATCAAGCAAACTGCTTATGCCAAGAAGGTACTTGCTCAATTTGGCATGCCTGATTGTAATTCCACCAAGATACCTATGGAGACGAAGGCCCAACTGCACAAGGATCCAGAAGGGAACCAGTTGACGCCACTGAGTATCGGACCGTCATCTCTTTACAGGAAAGCAAGTATATGCATCTTTCAAACTGCTTGCTTAGCTGTTCTCTGTCTTGTGATTCCACTAAGATTTTGAATTTCTGTGCTCTACTTATATCCATTTTCTTTTTAATGCTGAATTTTAAGTACCATTGCATAATCATGTATCATTTATTCCAAGTCATTCATTGAGATATGCATGGATGGAAAACTATCACTTTTTTTTTTTAGTGGAAAAGATATGAGCTAGCAAGTAGTACTACGTACGGATTTCTTTCTACATTATCGTGCAGGAGTCTTTACTTGTGCTCTTAGTAATGATTTTCAGTAATTCTAAGAAATATAAGTTTAGTGTTGTGAGCTATAATCATACCTTGTTAGGAAGTGTAAGTGTAGTCTTTTTCCTAAGGTTATTTCTATGTTATTTTGGGCTCTATGTAGTGTCAATAGTGGAGTCATTCTAGGATCCTTGGTAATGTGCCTATAATAAATAGTTAAAACTACTGAATAGTAAATAGATTGCTATATATGACCTTCACTGTTATCTCATGATGATATTCTTCATGCTTGTCAAATTTTTACCATTTTATTTTCTATTTACTAATATTGGATTTATAGTTTGTTGTAGTCGGTATGTAAAACTAAGTTTGTCTCCAATGCATGCAGGGTTTTGATGTTAGGCTTGTTGATGTGAATAGAACGTGTAAAGTTACCAAGGTAATATAGCCTTCTGGTTTACGAATTCCGTAGCAATTTTTTTAACACAATTATGACTGACAAATGAGACAGGGTGTACCAGTTGTGAATTATACTGCCATGTTAGCCTGTGGGAACTACAATGGTGTTATCGGTTTTGCACTTCAAAATGTACAAGGATGATCCATTTCAAACTGTATAAATGCAATGTGATTGGTGAATATACTTGTTATTATGCTAATGACCTATTGCCATAGGCATATGAGAAGTGTTTTTAGAATTTACACTACGTAGAATATTTTTGTTATTATGCTAATGACCTATTGCAACAGGCATATGAGAAGTGCTTTCAGAATCTCCACTACGTAGAGCGGCATGAGGAGCATACAATTGCGCATGCAATTCAGACATCGTATAAAAAGACTAAGGTTTTGACAGATTTCTAGTTGTACATTTTTGTGATGGTTGACATTGTAAAGACTAAGGTAATATACATGCTTCTACTTGTAACAGGTGTATCTTTGGCCAGCTCCTACTAAATCAGGGATGAAGGCAGGCAGAACAGTAGAGATGATTCTTTGTTTAGCTGGTTTCAAGAATGTGAAATCAAAGGTATCAAACTGACTAGAGGATGAGGTTTTTTTTGTAAAAAATTTCTTTTTAACTATTGTTATCTTGCTCACAGATTGAGACTCCAAAGGACGTTCAAGAAAAGTTTGGCCGAACTGTGGTTGAATCATATCTACTGTGATAATTATGATTTCAATATTTTTCTCATTTCCCCTTCAGCTGAATGGAGTTTGAAGAACAATAGGCCTTGTTGAAGATTCTTGTTGGTCTTGTCTTGATAGAATCACTTTTTTCTTGTTCAATGGGTAACAATTTTGTCTGTAATGGCATCAGGGAATAGATACTGAAATGAAGCACTTTGCTTTTCTTTTTTGAATTGTCCAATTAAGGTTATCAAGTTTGTTTGTATTAATAATATCCTTAGTTTGCTAAATAATAAAAGATTGCATTTGCAGGAGATCCATCATGTATTTTTTATTTTAATGCAACACAAGCAGTCAGATTTCATTATCTCAAAAGCAGCTTCACACGTGCCAAGTTTATATTATTGATCACAAATCAAGATTGTTAATTGAACGTGAGCATAAGCAAACAGTGCAGAAGTGGGAAGAAAGAGACAGCACAACCACTCCTGCTGCTTCCATTTTACTGAGATCTTCTGAAAGCAGCAACAACATTCTTCACTCAACTATATCAAGAATCAACAGAGATGAAAATATAGCATTACATATTTACATTCAACACAGAAAAGAAACAAACATATGTACAAGCAGCTTTCAAATAATTTACACTTTTGACTTGTATTTATCCTATTCATAGTCATAAATAGGATAAATATAAAACAAGCAATCAATCAATCTTGAAACAGAAACTCGGGTCATATGATATACAATACTAGTGATATTCATGTAGATAGAAAGATAACATAAAAAGGTTTTGACTTTATATATGGAAGGGTAGCAGTAAAAACAAATACCTCAAGTCTCAAGATCGATCCATGATAGGAGGGAAAATGGAGAGCTTGAATTCAGCACCCGGTTTATCTTTCTTCAGCATCTGAATCTTCTTGGCAGAAGTAGCTGCACATGCGCTGATGTACAACTCCAATATTTGGAAGCTGGTTATGCCAGCCAGCCCAATTGGGATCTCATCAAGTTTCTCGCAGTTCTTCAGCACCAGGCCTCTAAGTTCAGGGAAATGACGGGATTCAGCTTTCCAGATAACTAAATCTGTGTCCTCGACATGCAAGAATATAAGCTTCCGAAAGCCTCCATCAGCTGCATCCCAGATTTGCCCCATAAATGCATTTTGTTTTAGCTTGAGCACCTCCAGGTTCTCCAGCAAGCCCAGGATAGACATTTTATCCCAACTCAGGAAAGTAGCTCGCATCGTGAGGCTCCTGAGTCTCTTTGGGAATTGATAATGTTGAGGAATGCCACGCAGTTTTCCTTCTGAAAGCGGCTTAGGATACACATCGTTTATCAGTTTCAGCTTTTCAAGATACTCCATTTCCCCCAACTTATTAAAGGATCCAGTGTTCCCTTCCAGAAGCAGGGCTAGTCGCCCACGTATGCCTAATTTCTTCAAATTGCGAGCCCGTTTAAAGAGCTCAGCTGTGCAGCTTTCCACTGAGATTGTCCCTAATGTTTGAAGCTCTGCACTGTATTTGCTGTCTTTACTTATCTTGCGCAGTTTAGCTGATGCATTTGTCTTAAAATGCCTCAACTGAGACATTTTACATATGTTGGCTTTAACTTCCAGCGTAGGAGATGTGGTGTCAACTATGAGAGTCTGTAAGTTCCAGAGCTCCCTGAATTTTGAAGGAATAATAGACAAATGAAAGGAGAAGGCAAGGTACCTCACGTGTACCAATTGGAAAATGTAGCTGCTAATCTTGGGGAATTTGATGGGCTTAACATCTAGAACTCTGAGCAATTTGAAAGCTGTAAGGATGTCTGGAATGTTTTCTTTTGGCAACATGAATTCATCCTTGGAGAAACAAACGAATGAGCGGACACGATGACCAACAGGTTTTGAACAAATAAAGCTCCGGCTGTTGGAATGAATAGAAAGACGGCGATACTTGTTCAACTCGGAAACTCGAGGTACAAAGTTTCCTTTCTCACACTTGATCTCTTGGAAAAAGTTCTCATTGTCGTTTCCAGCTTCAGATCTACAGAAATCGCGCAATGTATCATGAATCCGACATGTTTTAACCTTACCATCAGGCTTCAACTTGTTGATCCTGACCAGGTTTCTGTTGATAAGATCATCCAAATACTTCTCCGCGATATCCTCCAAGCTGCTAGGATCATTGTTTTGTTGAATGAATCCTTCTCCAATCCACATCTGAATGAGCTGAGATGATGGGATTTCATAGTCTTCATGAAACATCCCCAGATAGAGAAAGCATGCGCGCAAGTGGTAAGGCAGTTCGTCATAACTCAAAGATATAAACTCCTTGACGCGATTCCCCTGATCATACTTCAGATATTTGATCACCTGTTTGGACACCTCTTCCCATGCACTTCTGGTTGCACTCATGTTTGAGGCTGAATACTTGGTCCTAAGAATGCCTCCGATCACAACTATTGCAAGTGGCAGTCCTCCGCACCCACTTGCTATTAGTTTCCCTACTTTTTCCAACTCAGAAGGGCAGTCCACCTTGCCAAGCGCCTCCAGCCGGAGCAGCTCCCAACTTCCATCCCGCTCTAAGAAACGAAGCTGGTGGGGAGACCCTGGGCAGCTGGCATGCTTCCCCACTTCCTCAATACGACTGGTGATCAAGACTTTGCCATTCTTTTTGTGTGGCAGAGCGCAACGAAGACTGTCCCAATCAGCAGTGCTCCAGACATCATCCATGACGATCAGGAAGCTTGATGTCTCGAGTTTAGCAGCAACCATACTGGCTAATTGTTGAATTTGTGTTTGACGGATTTCATCAGTGACGACGGTGAACTCTTTGAGAATGGCTAGATAGATATCCTTGAGTGAGAACTCCTGAGAAATAGGAAGCCATATACGGATGGGGAAGTGGGAGAGGATTTGTGGGTCATTGAAAATCTTCCAAGCCAGCGTCGTCTTCCCCAGCCCAAACATACCAATAAGAGAAACCACATCCAAATACTCGGTTTCTTTAGTCAGACGCCCAATTAAATCTCTCGTCACATCTTCGAAACCCACCACGTCTTTCTGTCTTGGCAGCCTAACCTGTTTCAACATAAATTCAAAGCAAATCATTTTGCAGGTCAATCCAGTTTTTGTTGAAGTTTAAAAGAACAAAAGGTGACAAAGAATACATGAAGAGATAGAACGACAGAAAGGATTGATACATAGCACAATAACAATAAGAGCAATATAGAATATGATCAATTACCACCTTAGGTTCGTTTTTCTTGATCTAGAATATTCTTTATTGACAGTTGTGTATGTATTGTTAGTTAGTTTCTGATCACGTTTTTGCTTAGATATTTTCAGTTGTCTAAAACACAATCAATATTGTACATTTTCAACTCTGAGAATTCATCCAAAAATCTCTTTCTTCTTTCTATTATCTTGAATACTTTTACAGTTTTCGAGAAACTTACGGCTTCTATGGTTCCACAAACATGGAACATTGAATTCTTCATCTTAAATTCTCTTAGAAAAAAACAAAAACTACATTTTAACGAAAAGATCAAGTAGAGTAATGAACAGATCATCAGTTAATCATGGACATTCAAGAAAAAAAAAAAAAAAAAAAGGAAAAGAACAGATCTTGGCGTCGGAAATTAGTTTTGAGCAAGACTGTAAATGTAATTCATTTGAGCAAAGGCAAATCGCAAAAAATGTTGACCTCAGGTTTTCTAGATGCGTCTTCGTCGTCAACGTTTTGAGTGGCCAAGTCAACCTTAGCCTGCTCGACCTTCAGTTTGACCTCCTCGACCTTAGTGCCAATGGCGTGGAGTTCGATGGAGGGCTCCCAGAATTTGAGGAACGACAAAAAACACCCAGCCTTATTCTTTTTCTCCAAGGCCAGGGTGACGAAGGCGTCGATCACATCTTCCACCTCATAAACGACGTCGCGAATGTTCCGGACCAGCGCTTTGGTGCGCTCATGCTTTCGCCGCTTCATGACGGAGTCCTTGAGAAAGGCGTTGAGCAGATGGAGATTCCGCTCCAGATTCTCGATCTCGCTCCTCGTGTCGGTGATTAGATGTTTGTGGTAGACTAGCAGCTCCTTGAGGTTGTTCAGCAGGAACTCCACCGCTGCATCCGCCATTTCCGAAAGTCAGTCCAATATTGGATGCTCCAACACTGTGAAATGTTTGTTTGATTATCAAACTCCTTACATTTATTGTTTGTCAGTAGAAGACCAGTGGATTAGCATTGGCGTGGGACTCTTTTATGTTTGGATTTTTCGTTTGAAATATTAATGCTCATCAACAACTTTTTCTGAGTTGTCGTATACTTATGAAAAATCATTGAAGTCGAGAAACTTTTCTACACACAACTATTTTCCCTTATTCTTGTGACTTCAGAAAAAAAAAAAAAAAAAAAAAAAAAAAAAAAAAAACCACTAAAATAGGAATTCCCTTTGTTTTTAGGAAAAATCTGGACATAGCAATAAGTGACTGAATCGCTCACTGTTTCAAAACCTCCATTACGGGGTTTAATTCATCTAGCCAACATGGTAAAGGGTTAATTGCAAATGTTAGACAATTTTATTTATAAATTTTGTAATTACAACAAATTTTAAAAATTTTGGCAATTATAATAATTTTTTTGAAAATTTTGCAATTATAACAAATCTTTTGAAAAATAAAATTAAATATAATATTATATTTTTCTATTTCCTCAAAATCTCAAATAAAAATAATATATCTAAAATAAAATAATACTGTATATAAAATTTTCATCAAATCTTCAGATCGTAAGATCTATATTTTGTAAATAAATATTGTTGGGGTTGCAATTTGACAGGCCCATTAAGAAGGCCCAAAGCGAAGCCTGATCGCACTCAAGAAGGCTGAAGTGCAGGTCGACCCAGACCAACCAAGGCAGAGAATGATCAGAACAGCTCGCAGGAAGACAGGAGCTCGCCCAGACCAGTTCAATCAAAATTACCGAACTAGACAGGCAGCTCGACAAAAGAAGAGAGCTCCTTTAAATAGATCGAAAAAGGAAGAACTGCTCCAGGCGAGCTGCTTAACGATCAGGAGGGCGGACGGATAAGCATGCAGCAATCTCGGAGGTTGTTGAAGATAGAGACGTTATAACAACCCTGATAAATCCGGAGAGCTCTGCTCAACTACCTCAACGTGCGCCTCAAAAACCCTAGCTCCGCCATATTCTCTATAAATAGGCCATTGTAAGCCAAAATTCGGCATCTGGCTCTCAATACGTTATACACTTTCATTATTCCTACTATAGCCCGTATTAGAAGTCTACCATCGAGCTCTATATCGTACTCATTGGAGTTCGACCAGATATTTGATGATATTGGAATAACTGTTTATCCTTGTTTACATTCGATTCATTCATTTCCTGCTTATTTACCGGAATTAGTTGTTATTTATTGTTAATGCATACTCGTTTCACCCCTACACATTATTTTTGTTCTTTACTTTAGTCCATCGATCTATATTCCTGTATTATTTAAATCTCGTGTTCCCGGGGTCCCGTATCTGTACGAATCGAACCTCAATAATTTGGCGCCCACCATGGGGCCCTAGGAACAATTTGTTGCTAACATCATTTGCAGGAAATGGCCGACGGCGACAACACTACTAACAGAGCTGCAGATGACACCGGAAGGACAGTGCCACGCTCAGGCACCGGACGAGGAGCTCACCCAGGTACTGGGCGTGGAGTCCAGCAGCCAGGAGGTGGGAGAGGGGCTCTTCCAGCGTCGAATACCAGGAACGCAATGGACGACCTCTTCAGGACGTTCAACACCACACCACTCAACGAGCTGGTATTCCTCCCGCCGCCACCGTCCAGTTTAGCCGATCCAAATGTTGCCCAACTGGTCAGTCAAGTGCAAGCCGCTAGAGCTGAAATGGATAGGATGGGTAGGCAGATGGAAGAGATGGCGAGAAGGCATGAGCTCCTCCAGAGAGAGAACCGCTGGTTACAGATTTAGGCTGACGCTCGGCCGATCATCGAGGAACCAGGAAGCACGGGGGGAGGACGGCGACCTAACCCCACTAACCTGTAGGCTGAGTTCAATCAAGCCAACAGAGAGGACGATAGAACACCGACGGACGACCGCCAGGCACGTGAGGAAGGGCGACAAGACCCGCTTGACAATGCGCCGCCCACACTAACGCAACTGGAGCGACGGTTCGAGAAGAAGCTAAGCTACTTCGAGTCGTTGATATCCAGAATTCCCAGCCTTCCTCCGCCGAAAAGGACCATACCAATGGAGAGCTACGCAAAATCGCCGTTCTCACAGCAGATCGCAGAAATCGAGCTACCCGCGCGCTTCACTCCCCCAAGCTTCGCGCTCTACGACAGCACCTCAGATCCAGAGAACCACGTGGCCGTGTACAAGCAGAAGATGTTCGCCCTAGCCATACCAAGTGCTCAGCGTGAAGCATGCATGTGTAAAAGCTTTGGATCGAGCCTTACTTGCCCAGCTCTCCAGTGGTTCATCAACTTACCCAGGAGCTCGATATCCACCTTCGCCGAACTACATCAGTTATTCATCAGACAATACTCGAGTAGTCGAAAACTCGATAAACACCCCAACAACCTATACGCCGTGATCCAGAGACCTGGCGAACCGCAGAGATCGTATTTATTAAGGTTCAACAAGGAGTTGGTGGCCGTCCCAAACTGTCCAAACAGTACTGCTGTCCGAGCATTCACCAAAGGTCTAGATGTGGATTCAGATCTATATAGAGAGCTCTCAATCTACCCGTGCCAGATGATGGACGATGGCTCAATAGGGCTTGGCACTTATCAAATGGGAAGAGGACGAGCCCTACAGAAAGGCGCGTCGGAGTAGTGGAAGACCCGCACCCAGAGAGGATCATCACCGCAAACCACGAGATAGACGACCTCCCAGGCCGCACCCATACATCAGACCCGCACAAATAAACCATCTGGGGTCGGACGTGCTAAAGTACACATTATCTATCAAACCAGTAGACCTAGTCCACAACGTGCTCCGGCAGATGCCCGACAAAGTGAGATGGCCTTAGAAGATGAAGATGGATCCTGCGATGCGGGACTCGTAGAAGTTCTGTAAGTTTCACAACGATTATGGCCACACAACAAGGGATTGTCGAGCACTTCGGTAAAGGTCCTCGAGCTACTCAAGAAGGGGCTACTGTCAGAATATTTGACCGACAAAGGAAAGAGAACGTGGACTCGTGAGAAGCAGCCAGACGCCAAGAAATATGCAAGTACGGCACCAAAATCTCCCGTACCAATTCAGACTGTGAACTGTATTATCGAGGGATCGGAGATCAGCAGCATAACTCGATCAGCCACAAAAAGGCCTGATGACTGACATGAGAGAAAAGCACTGCGCCAAGGAAGAATCTGGAGCACACTCCGATCAATTCGGACAGCAAAATCCCGGGCCTAGACCATCCGCATAACGATGCACTGGTGATATCCCTGTTGATTTCGAAAAACCTCGTAAAGAGAATCCTAGTGGACAACGGGAGCTCGGAAAATATCCTATTCCTGCACTCATTGAGGGAAATGAGGATTTTGGAGGAGAAAATAGTCAGACGCCCCCAATCGGGTTCAAAGGAGGAGTGCAGATGACCCTTGGGACGATGACTCTATCGACATACTGTGGAGGAGTCCACCAGGATGTCTCGTTCATGGTGATAGACGCACCAAGCGCCTACAATGCAATCCTGGGAAGGTCGTGGCTTCACCTACTCAAGGTAGTGCCCTCCACATATCTCAAGTTCATGAAGTTCCCTACTCCGCGTGGGGTGCACACTATCAATGGAGAACAGAATGCAGCTAAGGAGTGCTACTACGCGAGCTTCATAGCTGTATGCTCGCAAGAGCATTTCCCTGAGAAGCCAGTTCTACCAGCAGTGGAACAATTCGAAGAAGTGGAATAGATAGTTCTGGACAGATCTGACCCGGAGAAAAAGACCAACATTGGCAGCAGACTAGACGGATGTACGGAAGTAGCTCTCAGAGTTTTTGAGCCAAGAAGCGCAGGTCTTCGCATGGTCACACAAAAACATGACAGGGATCGATCCGGAAGTGATGACACACCGCCTGCAGGTCGATCCAGACTGCAAGCCCGTCCAACAGCGAAGTAGGATGTTCGCACCAAAGAAGAACGAGGCTTTCAATGAAGAAATACAAAAACCACTTGAGATCGGTTTGGTGCGAGAAGTGAAGTACCCCACCTAGCTTGCCAATGTGGTGGTAGTGAATAAAAAGAACAGAGTATGCGTAGATCAAACGGACTTGAACAAGGCGTGCCCGAAAGACCCATATCTTTTACCACACATTGACGGTATTGTCAACGCAACTGCAGGGCACGAACCGTTAAGCTTCATGGACGTATTCTCAGGGTACAATCAGATCCTGATGCACCTGGGATATCAAGAAAAAATAGCATTCATGACGAACCAGGGGATATACTGTTACAAAGTCATGCCGTTCGGGCTAAAGAATGCAGGGTCGACCTACCAGCTACTGGTCAACAAGATGTTTAAGCCACTGATAGGACGAACTATGGAGGTCTACATCGATGATATGCTCGTCAAGTCAACCTATGCCAAGGATCACTTCCAACATCAGAGGGAAGCTTTTGAGATCCTAAAGAAATACAACACGAAGCTCAACTCCGCGAAATGCACATTCGGAGTTGCTTTCTAAAAATTCTTAGGACACATCATCACCAACAGGGGGATCGAAGTGGATCCGATGCAGATCAAGGCGGTACGAGACATCGCCCATCCCAGGAGTCCAAAGGAAGTACAGAGGCTAACAGGAAGGCTCGCCGCCCTAAGTAGATTCATCTCAAGGTATTCCCACAAAACCCATGGTTTCTTCCAGATACTAAGAAAAGGTAAGAAGTTCGAATGGACGAAAGAAAGCACGAGAGCCATAGAGCAACTGAAGGATTACCTAACAAGCCCACCTCTCCTGTCTAAACCCAAACAAGGAGAGGTGTTGCTTCTCTGTTTATCTATCTCGGGGCACACAACAGGGGCTGTCCTGGTCAAGGAGGAATCAGGGAAGCAACATCCAATTCACTACGCGAGCAAGCCTTTAATAGATGCAGAAACAAGATACATCACTCTGGAGAAGCTCACATTGGCACTGGTCACCGCCACAAGGAAGCTCCGGCCCTACTTCAAAGCATATCCAATAAAGGTGATCATTGCCTACCCACTTCGAACGGTTTTCTCCAAACCGAGCCTATCAGGGAGACTACTAAAATGGGCCGTTGAGATTGGCGGATATGGCTTGGAGTTCGAACCTCATACGGCGATCAAATCACAGGTGCTCGTTGATTTCATCGCGGAGTTCTCTGGCGAGCTCCAGACAGAGGCTGAGAAAGAAATAGCAAACCTAGAATTGGCAGAATCGGCAGGTTGATGGAGTGAGCAATGTACACGGAAATGGGGCCAGAATAATACTGAGGAATCCATGGGGGGAAGTTTTTGAACGATCCATCCGACTCAACTTCGATGCAACCAACAATGAGGCAGAGTACGAAGCACTAATAAGAGGAATCCAGCTCGCAAAGGAGTTGGGAGCACGACGCCTGCGAGTCTAGGGGGACTCACAGGTGGTAGTGCTGCAAATGGAAAATCATTACCAAGTGAAGGAGCCCAGTCTGCTGAAGTACCATCAGCTAGCTCTAACAACCAGTAGGGAATTCGAAGAGTTCAACATAAAGCACATCACCATGGTGGAAAACACACAAGAGAGTGCACTGGCCAACCTCGCATCAGCAAGGTCAGAGAGAATGAGCCGACCAGTACCGGTCACATGGGTCAACAAACCTGCAACATGCGAGGCCCTACAAATACAAGAAATAGGCCAGACAAGCAAAACCTCCTGGACGGAACCCATATTACAGTTTATTAAAGATAGACATCAACCGGAGAACTGACAAGACGCGGCCCGGTTGGCACGCATGGTGGCAAAATACCCCATACACAACAACATGCTGTATCGAAGATCGATAGAAGGACCACTATTGAGATGCTTAGAGCCTAGCGAGGCTCGCCTCGCCCTAATAAAAGTGCATGAAGGAGACTGCGACAGCCACTCAGGGGCTCGATCCCTCGCCTATAAAGTGATCTCGGCGGGATTCTACTGGCCCACGCTGAGGAAAGGCGCAAGGGAGTACATACAAAGCTGCGACTCGTGTCAGAGGTTCGAAGTCACATCACAAAGCCATGCAGAACCACTCTACGCAACGATCGTGGTGTGGCCCTTCATGGCTTGGGGGATGGATATAGTAGATAAACTCCCCCGAGGAGCAGGTCAGGAGGAATACATGCTCGTAGCAACCGACTACTTCACCAAATGGGTCAAGGCCGAAGCACTACATAAAGTCAGGGAGAAAGAGGTCATCAAGTCCTATGGACCCACATCCTGTGCAGATTCAGAGTCCCAAAGAAAATACAAACAGATAACAGCATGCAGTTCACCGGCCAACGCGTGAAAGATTTCTGCAACCAGTACAACATCAAGCTGATATTCTCCATGCCAAGATATGCAGAAGCAAACGGGCAGGCTGAATCAACGAACAAGATCATCATGGCAACCATGAAGAAAAGGCTAGGGGCTCACAAGTCAAAGTGGGTGGAAGAATTTCCCGGAGTAGTATGGTCATACAAAACCACTCTGCGAACTGCAAAGGGAAGTTCATCGTTCTCCCTCGCCTATGGAGAAGAAGCAGTCATACCGATAGAAGCCAAAGCAAGAGGTTCAGGAGTCGAGCTATGTGATGAGAAGCTAAATTCTGAAAAACTACTCGCAAACTTAGAACTAATCGACGAACATCGAGATCAAGCTTGATTGAACATAGCGCAGAGAACAGCCCAGGTGGAAAGATTTTTCAACAAAAAGCTGAGGCTCCGAATGTTCAACGAAAGTGACTGGGTATTAAGAAGAGTATTTCAAAACACGAAGGAGACCGACGCAGGGAAGCTCGCGCCGACCTGGAAAGGTCCATATAAAATCACAAGGGCAGTCAGTCGAGGAGCATATCACCTAGAAGATTTTGATGGAAGAGAGATCGCAAACAGTTGGAAGGTCAAACATTTGAAGCGATACTACTTCTAGATACGCGAACCAAGGTCGAGCTCATCGACCTGGCAGATACGCCTTCCTCCACCCTTACTTCTATTTTATTTTCATTTTTATTTCTATTTGAACTATTACTAACTTGAGCATCGTAGGGCCCATCCTCACCACCACTCCTATCTTGCAGAAAAGACACGAAGATTACAGAAGCGTGATAAGTCAATAAATTTACTCACTTATCTATAGTATTTCATACTATTTTATGTATTTTTCTTAAGTTTATATATATATTTCATGCATGAGTCGATTATATGTATTATATATGGTGTTATGCTTGTCATGGTGCGTTTTTGCAGGATTATGGCTTAAATTCACCAGAAAACCGTTCCGAAAGCAGTGATGTGCAAAAGTAGCAGTGAAGGATTTCTCCACACAAGGAATCCGGGCTTGTGGCACATGTCAACAAATATAGCTTTGAGTTAGCTTTCCAACGCAACTGGAATCGGGTCAATCGAAGTTTGGGAGTGAAAGTTATGGCCAAAACCGTGAGACCGCGCAGATCGACTTTGACCAAGGCAAGATCGACCTCGATCGAGGTGAAGACACACACTTCGATCGACGCCACTCTACCTCAATCGAACTGCGTGTCAAATTGGTGAAATCTGCTTAAATTTGAATCAAATCGGATCTCCAGCCCTAGATTTGATAGGATACACACCCACTATTATAAATAGCCTGTATTTTCGAGTTTTATTCATCCTGGATCATATTTTGCATCCTTTAACTTCCAGCATCCTTTATTTTTCCAGCACAAACCTTTATTTTCCTGTAAGTTACTTTTATGCAATTTAATAATATGTTTATTTTTGGCTTTCTATCTGCTATGTGTGGATAGAAACCCTAGCGGGTTCTAGGGCAACGAATATCTATCAAATGCATGTTTAGTTAATTAACATTGAATTGCTTAGTTTCGAATTCCTGTTTGAGTTGTTAGGATTTAGAATTAATCAGATCAAGAGATAGAATTAATTCTAGGTTTACAGTTTTCAATTGAAGGACTGAGAAGTGAAAATTGATAAAAGGAAAAGGATTTCAAATACAATTATAATATCTGTCCTAGGGGAAGCTAGTAAATGTAGGTTTAAACTGAGGAATCATAAAAGATTGATTAGTATTGTGTTATTGAGGCCGACAAAGCATATACATTCACATGCTCGTAACCTAGGCTATAATTGTCTGAACAAGAAATTATAGTATATTATGATTTCCCACCAAAGCAAGTTAATTAATTATATGTATCTTGATTGATAATTCGCCCTAGGATCTGTGTCCCTTTAATCTGCTTTCAAAACCCTTTAAAATTCTATTTTGTTTTCTTTAATTTTCCAAACCAAAAACCCTTGATTTCTGATAACTCAAACAATAGGTCTTAGGAATATGACTAGTAAATTGGATAATTTCGTTATACAATTCCCCTGGATTCGATAACCTTAGGGTTCTTTATAAATTTATTTGCCACTGTGTCTGCAATTAATCTGTAGAATTTTACAGTGATCAAATTGACGCCGTTGCCGGGGAATTGTTAGATATTATTTTGTTATTAGTTTATCCTAGGATTTGCTGGATTGAGTTTGTATTTTTATTTTATTTTCGTGTGCGTGTGTGCATGTTTCATCTCGACTTCGATCGATGCCCCCACGCATTGATCAACGTCAAGAAGTTACGAGCATCGATCGACACCCTCCCGTGTCGATCGACGCCGAGCTTTTTTTCTGGGTTTTTCCTGTCTCGGGTGGTGCATGAACACTAGGTCCCAAGGCAAGCCACTTGAAGCCTTCAACCCAGAAATTGAAGCGTTATGCCGGAAAAAAAACAAAAGAAAAAGATGGATCCACCGGACAACCGAAATCCACAAGAAGTTGATCCGAACATTCTTAATCTGGAGGATAATAATGGACAGCTTACAACGGGGGATACTTTGACCCTTTTTCGGGAGATGCATCAGATGCGAGAGACAGTTCGGCAGCTGACAGCTGAAAGAGAAATTGAAGGAGAGGCTGCACGAAGTAGATAAGAAAGAGAGAGGCAGCGACTGGATGATTCGGATGATGAGGATCCGAATGCTATGGGGAGAAAGTACAAGCCTCAGCCCGGCAATGAGGGATTCATTATTGGCATTGACGCCAATAATTTTGAAATCAAAACCGGGCTGATTCAGATGGTTCAGCAGAACCAGTTTGGAGGCAGAGCCACGGAGGACCATACACGCATATGAGGATCTTTGTGGAGGTTTGCGACACCATCAAGCAAAACGATGTCAGAAAAGATGTCATCAGACTGAGGCTGTTCCCATTTTTACTACGGGATCAGACCCGAGCTTGGTTGACCGGATTGGATTGCAGCCAAATCTGGACTTGGGAGGAACTGCGAGCTGAGTTCCTCTCTAATTTCTTTCCACCCTCTGTCATCATACAGAGAAAGATGGATATTTTTGCAATTCCATCAGAGGGTGGATGAGTCTCTATTTGAAGCCTGGAGCAGGTTTAATGAACTGCTCAGGAGCTGTCCCAGCCATGGAGTTGATTCTGAAGAGCAGGCTCATATTTTCTACCTGGGCATGACTGAAAGGACTCAAGAGTCCGTGGACAACGCAGCTGGGGGCTCCATTATGAGCAAGTCCGCAGAGAAGGCTATGAAGCTTTTTAAGAAGATGGCGCTGCACAATCAAAAGTGGGCAAACCTAAGGAGGCCACTAATAAAGGCTGTGGATAAGATCGAGACTGAAGATCCTCTCAAGACTGAGGTCGAGAAGCTGAGAGAGGAGATGGATAAATTGTCTGCGGGAGCTTCTACTGCTGCAGTTGCACAGGTGCAACCCAAAGCCCCTGCGGAGGTGAGCTACCTGAATAGCGGGGGATACCCCTAACAGCACCAGCAAAGGAGTGGGGAATACCAATATCCGCCGAGAAACCACCACGGTTGCTCCTACTCCCATCCTGAGGCAGCTGAGCTACCACCACCAGGATTTGAAGTTCCGAATGGAGAGGTGGTGGAGAAGAAAAAGGACAGCCTGGATGAGATCTTGGCTAAATACATTAAGGCTTCGGATCATCGGGTTGGAAAACTGGAGCAAGAGGTAGCCGGGCTGCACACGAAGTTTAATCGGATGGGGAAACACCTGCAGATGGTTGAAACGCAGGTCAGTCAAATCGCCAGCACTGTTGGCGCGCACCACAAGCAAGGACAGCTGCCGAACACAACCGAGGTGAACCCAAGGGTTCAAAAAGACTGCAAAGCTGTCACACTGAGATCCGGGATGAGTTACAAAGGTCCCAAGATGGTTCGGGATGAGGGTGAAGCAAAGGAGGTGCAAAATCGCGCCACAAGAGGCTCGACATTGATCGACGCAAGTCCCGCATAGATTGAAGTCGAGGAGAATGGAGGAAATTTGAGCGACAAAGAAGGCTCGGGTTCAATCGATGCATCTGGCATCGATTGATGTGCGCGTAATTAACGTCAATCGACGCCACTACACATCGGTCGAAGTTGAGGCCCACCTCGGGCAAAATTCCAGCGAATTCTTAAGATGCTGTCCCGCCTATGCCATTCCCTTAGAGGTTTGCGAAGTAAATGGAGGACTCCAAGTTCTCCAGATTTGTGGAAAATCTGAGGAAGGTCAGCATAAATATTCCGCTGATCGAGGCACTGAAGAAGATCCCGGGGTACATGAAGTACCTCCCGAAATTGATGAGTGGAAAGAAACAATTCGTGGAGAACGAAACTGTAAAGATCTACGAGCAGTGCAGCCTGTTACTGCAAAAGCAGGTGCCCATCAAGAGAAGCGACCTTGGATGCTTCTCTATCCCGGTGGAGATTGGAGGACATACTTTTGAGAGAGTATTGTGCAATACTGGCGCCAGTATCAATCTGATGCCGTACTCGATTTACAAGTGCCTCAACATCGAGGAGATAAGGCCCACGACTATTACGCTGCAGATGGCGGATCGAACTGTATCCCACGCAAAGTGGGCCATCTGATCGTCCCAGCAGACTTTGTGGTGCACGATATAAAGAAAGATGAGAACATGCCCATGATCTTGGGGCGTGAGTTTCTCGACACTAATGCCGCACTCATTGACTACCGAGTGATAAGCTTATATTATTACTCACTTATCTATATTTTTCTCCTTTGTTTCAAGTGCTTTATATTATGTTTTTAGTTATTTCCGTGCATGAGTCTACTTTAGAGGGTGTTATGCCTTTCATGGTTGATTTTGCAGGTATTTAGGGTTAAAAGGAGCTGAAATGATGAAAGAGTCGAATCACATGGAGTGCCACTTCGATTGACGCACAGGTAGTCGACCAGAGATGGAAGACGGAGCCAAAATCCTGAAGCAGGACCTCTGTGTCGATCGACAGGAATCCTGTCGAGAGACACAGAGGTCGGATGTCGATCGGAGGCACAAAAGAACAAGGAATCAATAGAGGTGGAAGCCCTGTCGATCGACAGGAAGGTCAAGGCAAGGCAGTCGACATGATTGAAGGCTGTGTCGATCGACACAGAAGTCCGGGAAGCTGATTTTGGCCTGTTTTGGCAATTTTTAATATTTTAGGCCAATACTCAAATTAGGTCTTTTCCTCCCTCTATATATATGAACTCAACCTTTTACACGAAAATTATCATTCCTTTAGCATATTTTGGAGCCTGTAGACATTGGAGTTTTATATTCAAGGTTCCTCTTGTTTTT
>JAPKLW010001607.1:158363-174614 GCA_026898455.1 Plectranthus barbatus
GTTTTTACAAGGTAAAAAATAAATGTTTTCTCTTATTCTAGTCATGATTTGTGGCTAGAACCCTAAACAGGTTCTAGGGTTATGATTTCTTTTCTGATGCATGTTTAATTGATATCAACTCTGAAAGCATGGTTTAATTCTCTGATTTAATTTTATTCTAGATTAAAAGAAGGACCGAGAGGTGAATTGAGATCTAGGTTTATAGTTAATAATTGATGGATCGAGAGATGAAAATTATTAACAGGAAGAGAGAATTAATTGTGTTTGTTTTCTGTCCAACCAAGAAGAAACCTACATAGAAATAATTAGATAATTATGAGATTGATTAATTTGGTGTTCTTGAGACCGAGAGGAGATAGTCACTAATTAATAATCTAGGATTTAATTGCCCAACCAAGGAATTTAATCCAAAAAAATCTATGTTTTCCCCATTGCTGAGTTGATTGATATTTGCATGTTGATGATTAGATTATCTGCCCTAGGATCTGTGCTTCTCGTTAATTATTTTTAAAAATCTTTATTTTATTGCACTGTCATCTTTAATTTCCAAAACCAAATCCCTTTTTGAATTTCCTCAAACTTCTGTGTTCTAAGAATTATGACTAGTACTTTGGATTTTTTGTTGCACAATCCCTGTGGGATCGACCACCTTAGGGTGCAAAAATATTATTTGCTTAACCGCTTTACTGCAGTTATCAAATTGGCTCCGTTGCCGGGGATTTGTCAGATTAATCTAGATATTAGTTTATTTTTAGTTCTGAGGGATTGAGGCTGTAGTTCTATTTTATTTTCATTTTTGAAGTTTCTGTTTTTAATTTCATTTTTGGTGTGTTGATTTTGATTTTTTTGGTGTTTGATTTTCGTGTTTGTTCCTGTTCAGTTTTTCTGGTTTTCAGCCTCTGTCTCGACCGACAGAATCTCTGTCGACCGAAACAGCCGCAGGAAACACCCGTGTCGATCGACAGCCTCTCTGTGGATCGACACAGTTTCTGATTTTTGGTTTTTCTTTATTTTGTTGCAGGTTTATGAACACAAGGGCCCAGGGCAAGCCACTCGAGATTTTTGACCCAAAAATCGAGGCCACCATCAGAAAAAGGAAGGGAAAAGCCAAACAAACCATTGACACCATCATCACGAGTCCGAGCCACTCCTATGGGGGAAATGAGACCAACCAGCCAGTGATTACTCCGGAAAATGCCGTACTATTGGTCCATGAAGTCAATCACATGAAGGATGTCATGAGGCAACTCCTGGAGGAAAGGGAAGCAGAAAGGCGCGAGGCCAAAAGAAGAGAAAGAGATAGAGCTCAGAGGGAAGATTCAGACGATGAGGACCCCAACACAATGGCCAAGAAGTACAGACCGCAACCCGAAAATGAGGGATTCGTTATTGACATCATCGCTAATAACTTTGAACTCAAGACCGGCCTGATTCAGATGGTTCAGCAGAACCAGTTCGGTGGCCAAGCAGTGGAGGATCCGTACACCCACCTCAGGATGTTCGTGGAGGTGTGTGAAACCATCAAGCAAAACGGAGTGACCCAGGACGTGATCCATCTTCGCCTTTTCCCCTTCTCACTTAGGGATCAGGCGCGGACTTGGTTCACCGCTTTGGACTGCACCAACATTCGGACATGGGCTCATCTCCGAACAGAGTTCCTCGGTGCATTCTTTCCGCCGTCAGTGATTATTCAGAAAAAGATGGAGATCCTGCAGTTCCACTAGAAGATGGATGAGACTCTCTTTGAGGCATGGACCAGGTTCAATGAGCTGCTGAGGAGTTGCCCGGGCCATGGAGTGGTCACCGAGGAGCAGGCTCATATCTTCTACAGAGGATTGACTGAGGAAAGCCAAAAGTCAGTGGACTATGCAGCTGGTGGATCATTGATGAGCAAGTCACCAGAAAAGGCCCTGAAGCTGTTCAAAAAGATGGCCCTACATGATCAACAATGGGGGAATCCAAGGAGGCCACAGATCCGAGCTGTTGAGGCAAAGGAGGATGATAAGCTGAAGAAGGAAGTCGAGAGACTGACCGGGGAGGTACAAAAACTAACTTCTAATGCTACTTGTGTTTCTGTTGCACAGGTTGACCCCATCGTCGATGTGAACTTCATGCATCGAGGAGGTTATCAGAACCAATACCGGCAAGGGGGATATCAGCATTACCACCCGAGACCTCACCCCAGATTTTCTTACTCTCAGCCTAATGCCGCCGAGCAACCCCTGCCAGATTTTGATGTGCAAGATGGTGAAGTGGTAGAAAAGAAGAAGGAAACCCTTGAAGAGGTGCTCTAGAATTTCATCAAAGCTTCAGACCACAGAAGTGGAATGAGTCAATACCAAGGTGGATCTACTCGGCAAGCACGTCAAGATCATTGAGACTCAAGTGAGCCAAATTGCTACCAGTATCGGGATGCAACATACTCCAGGAAAGCTGCCCAGCACCACCGAGACAAATCCCAAGAACCAAAAAGATTGCAAAGCTGTGAAGCTGAGGTCCGGAAAGAGTTACACAGGTCCGAGCATGCCCAAAAGCAAGTTTGGGGGGGAAAAAAAGCAGATCCAGTAGAGCCGGCCTCTGTTTCGATTGACAGGATTCCTGTCGATCGACACAGAGGCCCAGAAGAGGAAGTGGACTTAGATTCAGAGGAGGAGATCGACAACACTGCAGAGGGTGTGTCGATCAACACACCCCCTGTCGATCGACAGGCAGTCCAGAATCAAGGCCAGTAGACACAGCAGCATGCCCAGTAGCATTCCTCCACTTCTAAGGCTGCCAAAACACCTCCGATGTTGTTTCCTCAGAGATTCGCCAAGCAGAAGGAGGATTCCAAGTTCTCTCGCTTTGTTGAGAACTTGAAGAAGGTAAGTATTAATCTTCCACTAATTGAAGCTCTTTCTGAAATTCCTGGTTACATGCGCTATCTCCGGAAGCTGATGAGCGAAAAGAAACATTTCGTGGAGAATGCGACTGTCAAACTTCATGAGCAATGCAGCATGGTACTCCAAAAGAAGGTTCCAATCAAGAGGAGCGACCCAGGATGCTTCACCATTCCAGTGGAGATTGGGGGGATCTCGTTCGAGAAAGTGTTGTACGACACTGGTGCCAGCATTAATCTGATGCCCTACTCCATCTTTCAGTGCCTCAAGATTGGAGAACTGAGGCCGACTACTATTACTCTGCAGATGGCGGACCGATCTGTGTCCCGCCCAAAAGGTATCATAGAGGATGTTCTCATTCGTGTGGGTCATCTGATTTTTCCTGCAGATTTTGTAGTCTTGGACATGAAGGAGGATGGAAGCACACCACTGATCCTGGGAAGAGAATTCCTTGACACAAGTGCTGCCCTGATCGATTGCCGTGGAGGAGAGATCACCCTCCGAGCCAATGAAGAAAGGATCTCCTTCAAGCTTGATAGAAGCCGACATGAATCTGAGTGCTTCAAGATTACTTCCAGAGATGAGGCTGATGATGAGGAAGAAGATGATGAAGGACTGACTGAGGAAATCAAAGAAGATTGCGCCGCTCAAAGATGGGAGCGAGTCGACAAAATTGACAATTACACCATCTCTTCCCGAGCTCACTGCTGTCATCCAAGACCGGTGGGTTTATATGGTGGATGCCCAAGGAAGGCGAGTGCGTTCTAGCCCGCCCTGGTTCTGAAAACAGGTATCATCGAGCTTCGACGTTAACTAAAGCACTTGTTGGGAGGTAACCCAACTGTTACATGCTTTCATTTCAATTTCCGTTATTTCTTTACAATTTTCATTTTTGTTTCCGTTGGTGTGCTTAACTTTATTTTCGAATTTCTATTTTGCAATTACTTAGTTTAATTTTTGAAAAAAAAATAAAATTGAACAGTGGAGGATCGACCTCTGTTTCGATCGACAGGGCCCCTGTCGATCGACACAGAGGCCAGCACGGAGCAGTCGATAGAAGGCTCTGTTTCGATCGACACAGAGTGCTAGCAGCACCTATCTCTTCGTCGCAACGAGCTGAATTCCTTGGGTGGATAAAAAGGTCGATGTCTGAGATCGACAGTCAGGTACCGTTCTTCTTCTTGTCTGATTTTCAAACTTTTTCTTACTCTTCGAGTTTGAAATAAGTTTGGGGGGATGTGGACAAGAAGTTGAACTTTTATCCCTTATCTTTATTCGCTTTTCGGTTTTATTTGCTTTTACTTGCTTTATTTGGTTTGTTTTAATTTTTGCCAATAAAAAAAATATAGATATTATGTGAGAAAAATCTTTAAGTAATTGAACCCTTTAGCATTATATGCAATGTTTGGAATCGATCTGTGATTAGTTGAATTGATTTCAATTGTGGTTGATTTGCCCATGAATATAGAATACCGCATGATAGGGTCTAATTGAAACTTATAGGGTCTAATTGAAACTTACACTTGCATGATGTTTGAGTGTATTGAAATTGACTGAGGAAGAAATATTTGAACCCAAGTGAGATTTGAGCCTTTATTTTTTCATGAGAGATTCGCATGTATGTTTTTATTTCTCTAGAACTTGCTTCTGTTCTGTTTCGAGACTGCATAATGTGCACAATGATAGAAAATGATTTTAGGCCATCTTTTTTAGCCAATTTATCCCAAACACTGTCCCTTATAATATTTTATCCTTAGTCAGCCCCTTTGAGCCTTACTTCATTTTTTTTGTCTTGTCTATAAGATTTCTATGATAGTAGGGAGGTTTTTGTCTTGTCTATGAGATTGTGGGAAGAATAAGGGTGGAATACTTGAAAGTGGATGAGAAAACTTTATAATTGGTGTGCAAAGAAAGAGAGCTCTAAAGAAAAAAATTGTTCTTATAAGCTCAAATGATTAAACAAAATTTTTAAGAGCATAAAAGGGCTAGGAAAAAAAAGAGAGCTATTTATGGTTTGAATTGTAATATTTAAGGAGATGGGGTAGATGTTCATAGATGGTGATTCTGATATGTTGAGAGTCGCGAACTCAATGTTTTCTTTTTAGTCACTTGGCCATATTTTCCTACCTTATTACAAAAAGCCTACATTACAACCCAATCAAAGTCCTTTTTGATTCTTGAATTGTGTGCACAAATAAGCAGTGGAGATTTTAGAACTCTTGCAAGCCTATGGTAGAAATTTCTTCATACATGTTGTGAGTGCTTTCATTCGAAACCTAAACACTTGTGTGATGAGCGATACACTTTCCCGTGAGTCTTCCGAAGTTGATGAATATCTTATCTCTTTCAATTGCTTGTGTGATGTGGATTGATGAACCTTGATTGTTATGAATCTTGTGAGGCATTGCACTTTCAACTGCTTGAGATTTCTTTCTTCTTTTCTTCGATTGAGGACAATATAATATTCAAGTTTGGGGGGTTTGATAAGCTCATATTATTACTAACTTATCTATATTTTTCTCCTTTGTTTCAAGTGCTTTATATTATGTTTTTAGTTATTTCCGTGCATGAGTCTACTTTAGTGGGTGTTATGCCTTTCGTGGTTGATTTTGCAGGTATTTAGGGTTAAAAGGAGCTGAAATGATGAAAGAGTCGAATCACATGGAGTGCCACTTCGATTGACGCACAGGTAGTCGACCAGAGATGGAAGACGGAGCCAAAATCCTGAAGCAGGACCTCTTTGTCGATCGACAGGAATCCTGTCGAGAGACACAGAGGTCGAATGTCGATCGGTGGCACAAAAGAACAAGGAATCGGCAGAGGTGGAAGCCCTGTCGATCGATAGGATTCCTGTCGATCGACAGGAAGGTCAAGGCAAGGCAGTCAACATGGTTGAAGGCTGTGTCGATCGACAGGATTTATGTCGATCGACACAGAAGTCCGGGAAGTTGATTTTGGCCTGTTTTGGCAATTTTTGATATTTTAGCCCAATACTCAAATTAGGTCTTTTCCTCCCTCTATATATATGAACTCAACCTTTTGCACAACAATTATCATTCCTTTAGCATATTTTGGAGCCTGTAGACATTGGAGTTTTATATTCAAGGTTCCTCTTATTTTTACAAGGTAAAAAATAAATGTTTTCTCTTATTCTAGTCATGATTTGTGGCTAGAACCCTAAACAGGTTCTAGGGTTATGATTTCTTTTCTAATGCATGTTTAATTGATATCAACTCTGAACGCATGGTTTAATTCTCTGATTTAATTTTATAATCTAGATTAAAAGAAGGACCGAGAAGTGAATTGAGATCTAGGTTTATAGTTAATAATTGATGGATCGAGAGATGAAAATTATTAACAGGAAGAGAGAATTAATTGTGTTTATTTTCTGTCCAACCAAGAAGAAACCTACATAGGAATAATTAGATAATTATGAGATTGATTAATTTGGTGTTCTTGAGACCGAGAGGAGATAGTCACTAATTAATAATCTAGGATTTAATTGCCCAACCAAGGAATTTAATCCACAAAAATCTATGTTTTCCCCATTGCTGAGTTGATTGATATTTGCATGTTGATGATTAGATTATCTGCCCTAGGATCTGTGCTTCTCTTTAATTGTTTTCAAAAACCTTTATTTTATTGCACTGTCATCTTTAATTTCCAAAACCAAATCCCTTTTTGAATTTCCTCAAACTTCTGTGTTCTAAGAATTATGACTAGTTCTTTGGATTTTTCGCTGCACAATCCCTGTGGGATCGATCACCTTAGGGTGTAAAAATATTATTTGCTTAACCGCTTTACTGCAGTTATCACCGAGGCGGCGAGATAACACTCCGGGCCAATGACGAGAAGATCACCTTTGTGATTGACAAAAGCAAGAGAAAGGCGGAGTGCAACCGGATCACCACCACCGAAGATGATGAGTCCGAAGAAGAGGAAGCCACTGCTATAGACTGGGAGCGCGGGAATGAGGGCGTGAAATTATCAACTAAGCCTCCTCAATCCGAGCTCACCACCATTGTCAAGAATCGGAAGGTGTACATGGTGGACGCCATGGGTCGGAGAGTCTGGACCCGACCTCCATGGTTTTGATCTCAGGTATCATCGAGCTACGACATTAAACAAAGCACTTGTTGGGAGGTAACCCAACTGTTTTCATATTTTCTTTTTAATTTTTGTATTTTTCATTTTATTTTATTTTATTTTCAAATTCGTCTGCACTAACTCTTGTTTTGCAGCATAAAAAAAAGAGAGAGAGAGGATTGCTCGATTTCGATCGACGCAGCCTGGCGTCTAATGAAGTCGAGCCCAGCGACGTGTTATACTTCGGCCTATGGAAGGGGTCGACAAGAAGGCTTCCGTCGACTGAAGCAAGCTTGAGTCGGTCGACGCGAAGTGCCAGCCGCCCAAAATTCACATCGTGCGAGTTCCAAAGCCTCCAAGGATAAAAAGTTGGTGTCTGAGACCAACCACCGGGTATATTCCTTCCCTTTGTCTGATTCTCAAACTTTTTCCCACTCTTGAGTTGGAAATAAGTTTGGGGGGATGAGGACAAGGGAGGAATATTTTATCTTTTATCGCTTTCAGTTTTTAGATTTTTGCATTTGCATTTAAAATTTTATTCTATTTTTGTGGAAATTTTTTTGAATTTTGATATAACTCGAACTAGAACTAAGACTAGAATTGATTGGTAGTTGAGTTAAATTGATTAGGGATTGTGATAAGAAGCCTATAAATGTAGAATACCGCATGATAGGGTTAAATTGAAACTGAAACTTGCATGTTGATTGAGTTGAATTGAAATTAATTGTGGAAGAAATTTATAAACCATTGTGTGAGAATTGAGCCTTTAATTCGTTTGATGTGAGATTCTCATGTGTGTTTTAATTTCTCTAGAACTTGCTTATTTTATTAGTTGAGACTGCATTAGTGTGCACAAGTTTAGGAAATGATATTACGCCATCTTTGATAGCCCAATTCCCTAAACACTGTCCCTTTACATGAAATTTTCCCTATTTAGCCACTTTTGAGCCTGTACAATTTTCTTTCCTTGTCTATGAGCTTAAGAAAAGTATGGTTTCACTCGTGTCTTGAGTTGTGGTATATGGGGTGGATTGATTGTGAATGGGAGATAAGAAATTATAAATTAGTGGTGAAAAATATGTGTGAAAAAGAAGCTCAAACAAAATAATTAGAATTCTCATAAGCTCTCCGAAAAAGAAAAGAATTATCAATATGAACGAGCATAAGAGATTCAAATATGAGCTAGAAAGAGTTGTTGTATTTGTTGATATATTTGAGGAGAAGGGTGAATGAACTTAGATGGTGGTTTGGATTAGTTGAGGGTGCACACTCAATTTAATTTAGTCACTTGGCCAAAATTTCCCTACCTTTCACAAAAAGCCTACATTACAACCCTAATAAAAGTCCTTTTTAATTCTAGACTTGTGTGCACATTCTAGCAGTGGAGATAGTAGAAAATTTGCAAGCCTATGGTAGAAATTCATTCATACATGTGTTGAGTGCTTACATCTTTATCCTATACACTTGTGAGTGAGCGAAACACTTTTTGTGAGTTCTTCCACTATTAATGGATTTTCTGTCTCTTTCAAACTGCTTGTAGATAGTGGATTTATAACCCTTGACTGTGATGAATCTTGTGAGGCATTGTACTTTAATTACATGACTTTTTGATTTTTCTTGCCTATTGATTGAGGACAATCAAACGTTCAAGTTTGGGGGGTTTGATAAGTTCATAAATTTACTCACTTATCTATAGTATTTCATACTATTTTATGTAGTTTTCTTAAGTTTATATATATTTCATGCATGAGTCGATTATATGTATTATATGTGGTTTTATACTTGTCATGGTGCATTTTTGCAAGATTAAGGCTTAAAGTAGCAGTGAAGGATTTATCCACACAAAGAATCCGGGCTTGTGGCGTATGGGAATGGATAGAGCTTCAAGTTAGCTTTCCAACGCAACTAGAATCGGGTCAATTGGAGTTTGGGAGCGAAAGTTATGGCCAAATCCGTGAGACCGCACAGATCGACTTCGACCAAGGCGAGATCGACCTAGATCGAGGTGAAGACACGCACTTCGATCGATGCCACTCCACCTCGATCAAAATGCATGTCAAATTGGTAAAATTTGCTTAAATTCGAATCAAATCGAATCTCCAGTCGTAGATTTGATAGGATACACACCCACTATTATAAATAGCATGTATTTTCGAGTTTTATTCATCCTGAATCATATTTTGCATCCTTTAACTTCCAGCATCCTTTATTTTTCCAGCACGAACCTTTATTTTCCTGTAAGTTACTTTTATACAATTTGATTATATGTTTGTTTTTGGCTTTCTATCTGCTATGTGTGGCTAGAAACCATAGCGGGTTCTAGGGCAACGAATATCTATCAAATGCATTTTTAGTTAATTAAAATTGAATTGCTTGGTTTTGAATTCCTGTTTGAGTTGTTAGGATTTAGAATTAATCAGATCGAGAGATAGAATTAATTCTAGGTTTACAATTGTCAATTGAAGGACTGAGAAGTGAAAATTGATAACAGGAAAAGGATTTCAAATACAATTATAACATCTGTCCTAGGGGAAGATAGTAATTGTAGGGTTAAGCTGAGGAATCATAAAAGATTGATTAGTATTGTGTTATTGAGGCCGACAAAGCATATACATTCACATGCTAGTAACCTAGACTATAATTGTCTGAACAAGAAATTATATTATATTATGATTTCCCATCAAAGCAAGTTAATTAATTATATGTATCTTGATTGATAATTCGCCCTAGGATCTGTGTCCCTTTAATCTGCTTTCAAAACCCTTTAAAATTCTGTTTTGTTTTCTTTAATTTTCCAAACCAAAAACCCCTGATTTCTGATAACTCAAACAATAGGTCTTAGGAATATGACTAATAAATAGGATAATTTCGTTATACAATTCCACTGGATTCGATAACCTTAGGATTCTTTATAAATTTATTTGCCACTGTGTTTGCAATTAATTTGTAGAATTTTACAGTGATCAAAGCTCAAACCACTCGCTGGAAACAGTACTTTGAATCGATCTTCAGATAACAAATCCTAACCTACCTCTCTTTTTCCTTTTGATTTATCATTGTCCTGTTTTGTCTCGAACAAATTACTGATTAAGGCATTGGTGGGGCGATGCCTCCTAACCATGTTTTCACTTATAGGTAAAAATAAATAAATTAAAAAAAACAGAAAACATTCACAGCAAGAAGTGAGAGCAAAGGAAATCCAAATATTCCAGCGATTCAAAAGCAAGAAGTAACATCATGGCATGAGAAATAACAACAAAAAGTAAAATTATTTGTAATATGCAAAAGTTAAAATGCTTTCATGTTCAGGAGGTCAGAAAATCATGAAGCCGAGTGCTGCTCGGAAGGAGTAGGGCCAGGGCCATTCTCGATAGTCGTGCCGGAGGTCGGACTGGAGGAGGAGTCAGCAGGGTTCGAACCACCGCCCTGGACCGGAGAAACTTGACCTTGCTGTTGCTGCTACTGTTGCACATTTGGGTCGACCTGCTGAAGATCCAGCTGTTTGCTGTGGTCGCCCTGTTGCTGCCCGAACCCATCAGAAGGCCGTGGCTGAGGCCCGAACACCACCAGCAGCTGCTGGCTGGGGTTGATCTGCTCGGCGGGAGTTGGGCCCTTCGGATCTGCCAACTCATCGAGAATGCTAAGATTGTGATCGGAAAATTTTTCAGCAATCATTCCCCTGACCTCGCTCTCGACCTGATCAATCAGCACCTATAGGAGTAGTCAGAAGGCCAGCCTGAAAACCAACAAAGAAAGGTAACGAACAAGGTGAAAACTAACCTTGTAGGTTTTAACAAAGTGAGGGGAGGTGATTTATCACTGGAAAACTGCCAGATTAATTGTAGCAAAACAGTGGCAAATAAATTTATAAAATACCCTAAGGTAGTCGAACCCACAGAGAATTGTATGTTGAAATTATCCTATGTACTATTTATAGTTTTCGAATTCATTGTTTGAGAAAATAGAAATCAATGTTTTGGTTTTAAAATCTAAAGATTGCAAAACAGAATTTTAAAGGGTTTTGAAAGGCAGATTAAAGATACAGATTCTAGGGCAAACATCCAATCCAGATACATGCATAAATTATCAACTCTGCTAAGGTGGAAATCAGATTAACTATCACAATTCCTTGTCTGGAAATTATGACCTAGATTACTAACATGTGACTATGTCCTCTCGGTCTCAAGAACACAATATCATTCAATCTCATAAAATCAACAGATTCAATTCCTACAATTAATTCTTCCTTTTGAGATAGAAATTAATCATATTAATTATCTCTTCCTATTGTCTATTTTTCACCTTTCAGTTCTTCAAAAGACAACTATAAATCTAGGATAAATTTCATCTCTCGATCCTTCATTAATCCTAGATTCAATTAATTAAATCAGATAATTAAACCTAGCAATGTGAGTTGAAGAATCTAAACATGCATCTTGGATTGTTTGTATAAAGCCCTAGAACCTGCTAGGGTTTCTAGCCACACATGATGGAAAGAAACACAAAAATCATATTATAAATTGCATGAAATAACTTACAAGAAAATAAAGGGTTGTTCGAGTCTTCAAACTCTCAAAACTCCAATGTTGAATAAGTCAAGTCCAACCTCCTAAAACTAAAAAATACATGGTTTATATAGAGGTAAATGTGTATCTCAAAGGGTCTAGGGCTTAAAATATTAAATCTATCCAAATCTGGTGAAGTTGCCTTTTTTGACTTCCGTGTCGATCGACATACGGAATGTCGATCAACATGGGCTTCCCACATCGAGCTCTGCTTTGACTTCTCACTTCTGTCGACATCAACTCTCCATTTCGATCAACACGTGCCACGTTGACCGACATGGAGTTCTTCCTCGATTTCTTGGCCTTGTCCTCCGTGTCGGTGATCACTGTAAAATCTATAGATAAATTGTAGATACAATGGCAAATAAATTTGTAACTCAAGTCAAACCCAAGGGAATTGTGTGGGAAAATTATCTTATGTACTAATTCTAGTTCCAAGATTTATTGTTTAAGTAAACATAAAATTGGATTTTGATTTTTGGAAAATAAAGATAACAATGCTGAAATCAAAGGGTTGAAAAACAATATTAAAGAACACAAATTCTAGGGCAAATAATTAATCAGAATACATGCTAAATCAATCAACTCTACAATGGTGGGAAATTAAATTAATGTATTACAATTCCTGGATTGGGCAATTATAACCTAGGTTACTATTATGTGACTATTTATGCTTGGTCTGCCTCAAGAACACAATAATAATCAACCTTAATAAACCTAGATTTAATTTCCCTACGATTGATTACTCTTCCTTTAAGACAGAAAACTAATTATATTCAATCCTTTTTCCTGTTATTAATCTTCTCCTCTCGGTCTTTCGATTAACAACTATGAAAATAGAATCAACTTCATCTCTCAATCCATCATCAATTCTAAATTCTATTAGTTAAATCAAGAATTGAAACCATGCAATTTGAGTTGATTAATCTAACATGCAACCATGATCAATTATACATAGCCCTAGAACCCGCTATGGTTTCTAGCCACTCATGATGAATAGAAATCCAAAGAACATATTATTAAATTGCATAATCGATATTTACAATGAAAATAAAGATTGGTTGAGTTCTCAATCTCCTCAACTCTTAAAAACTTGAATAAAAACTGAACTAATTGGCTGAAAATTCAAAAGCTCCAGAATTTTTTCTCAAATTCGAGCACAACCTTATTTATAGAGGTAGAAGTTTATATTTAGGGATCTAGGGCCAAAAATAAGATTTAACCATAAAAATCACAATTTTTCCATCTCTGAAATCTACATCGGTCGACATGGATCCACTTCGATTGATAAGCTCATTATTTCACTCACTTATCTATATTATTTTCTACTATTTTATGTAGTTTTATTGAGTTACATATATATTTTATGCATGAGTCTATATTGGGTGGTATTATGCGTGCTTTGGTGTGTTTCTACAGGTTTTAGGCCAAATTCACAGGAAAACCATTCCGAAAGCAGTGACGTGCAAGAGTAGCAGTGAGGAGTTCTTCCACACAAATAATTTGTGCTATTGGCATATGGCATTGGATAGAGCTTTGAGTTAGCTTTCCAACGCAACTGGAATCGGGTCAATCAGAGTTCGGGAGAGGAAGTTATGGCCAAAACCGTGAGACCGCGCAGAAGGGGCGAGAAGTGACCAAGTCTGGAAATCGAAGGACCATATCGATCGACGTGGGATCCACGTTGATCGATGTGGATGTTTCACATCGATCGATGTGGAAGCCACGTCGATCGATGCAAACTTGCTGCTGATGCGAAACTTCGATTAAATTAAAATTATATCATATCTTTAGCCCTAGATTTGATAGGATACACATCCACCTCTATATATATCCTAGTAATTTCGACTTTTTCAGGATCCATCATTTCATATTTTCATTCTGCAATTGAGTTTTTAGAGTTATGAAACACGAAACCCTTTTATTTTCTTGTAAGTTCTTTACTTTTAAGCAACTTAGTATGTTTTCTTTTGGATTTCTATTTGGGATGAGTGGCTAGAAACCCTAGCCGGTTCTAGGGCAATGAATGATTGATCTTTAATGCATGTTTAATTAATTAACTCAAACTGCTTGGTTTTGAATTCATGTTTGAATTGTAAGGATCTAGAATTAATCAGAGATAGCATTAAGTCTAGGTTTACAGTTATTGATTGAAGGACTGAAAAGTGAAAATTGATAACAGGAAAAGGAATTTGAATACAATTAAAATATCTTTCCTAAGGGAAGATAATAGTTGTAGGGATTAATCAGTGGAATTATAAAAGGTTGATTATTACTGTGTTATGGAGGCCTTACATTCACATAATAGTAAGCTAGGCTATAATTGTCCGCCCAAGAAGTTATAGTATTTTTATGATTTCCCACCAATGCGAGTTAATTGATTTACATGTATTCTGATTAATTGTTCGCCCTAGAATCTGTGTTCCTTTAAATTTGATTTCAAAACCTCTTTAAATTTCAGTTCTGTTTTCTTTATTTTCATAAAAAACCAAAACCCTGATTTTCTGTTTACTCAAACAGTGAATTTTAGGACCATGATTAGTACATAGGATAATTTCCCCACACAATTCCCTTGGGTTCGACTTGAGTTATAAATTTTATTTTCAACTGTTGCTATAATTAATCTGTAGATTTTACAACGATCAAATTGGCGCCGTTGCCGGGGATTTGTTAGATTTTATCTTGTTACTAGTTCGTTCTAGGATTTACTGGATTGAGTTTTATTTTTCTGTACGTGAGCGTGTGTGAGTTTTTGTGTTTGCTCTCTGTGTCGATTGACGTCTACATGCATCAACCGACGTTGAAAATTTTGCTGCGTCGATCGACACACACTTTGCCTCGATCAACGCCGACCACTCTCTTGCATCGATTGACGTGGAATCCACATCGATCGACGCTGAACTGATATCTACCTATTTTCATTTTAGGTAGTACATAAACACGAGATCTCAAGGAAAAACACTCGAGGCTTTTGTCCCTGAAATCGAAGCAACCTGCAGGAAAAACAAAAAGAAAAGGAAAGACAAGCAACAAGAGATGGAAGAGAATCCTGAAGCACCTCTGCAAAATATGACTCCCGAGGAGCAGAGACAATTTGTGAATGAAGTACAACAGCTGAGAGCACAACTACAAGCAGCCCAGGCTACTCAGGCAGAACAAGCTGCAAGACTGGCAGAGTTGAACAACAGGCAGATAGTGGTTTCACAAAGGTCCATCTTGGATCGATTCCTTACACAGCAAGAGGAGGCCGGATTCAGAGTTGGCGCCAACAATTTTCAGCTGCGCACAAGCCTTATTCAGATGGTACAGCAAAATCCGTTTGCGGGGAGAGCTGTAGAAGATCTATATGCCCACCTCAACCAGTTCATTGAGGTGTACGACACTGTGAAGCAGAATGGAGTACCCCAGGATGTAATCCGAATGAGACTGTTCTCATTCTCACTCAGAGACGAGGCGCGGTCTTGGTTTGCTGGATTGGATAAGAGCTTGATAGGGACATGGGAGGAGCTTCGATCAGAATTCCTCACCAACTACTTCCCGCCGAGCCTGCTGCTGAAGAGGAAAGCTGCTATCACCCAATTAAAACAGATGTATGATGAATCACTATATGAGGCCTGGAAGAGGTACAAGGAGTTCTTGCGGCTCTGTCCTGGGCATGGGATTGATTTAGAGATGCAGGTCTGTCATTTCTATGAAGGGTTGACTCTACACATGAAGGAGTTGGTTGATGCATCTGCTGGTGAAATCCTAATGAAGAAGAGTGGAGCCGAGGGAATGAGACTCCTGGCGGATATGGCTCTGAATAGCCACCAGTGGCTGACTGAGAGGCAGCTACCAGTCAAGGCAGTTGAAGCCAAGCCAGAATTTGATGTTGTTGCTAAAGTAAAGAAGCTCCGGGAAGACATTGGGAAGTTGGAGACAGCAAAAGCCACCGCTACCGCTGCTGCAGAGCCAAGCATGGCCATAGTACCCATGGAGGCTGACTACATCAATCGGGGAGCGAACAGTTCATCTGGAGCTGCTGGAGAGGAGGTAAACTATATTGGAGGTGGTTATGAGAATAACTACCGAGGAGGCAATCAGGGGTATCATTACAACCATGGGCGAACTCACCCTGGTTTTTCATATTCTAACCCCTCTGCAGCAGAACACCCCCCACCTGGTTTTGATGTAGGTACTGGAGGAGAGATCGTGGAAAGAAAGAAGTCTGTGCTGGAAGAGACGCTCGAGAAATTCATCAAGAGCTCTGATAATCAGTTTGGGAAAGTGGAAACCAAGGTGAAGGGGATGGCCAACCACAAGCAGCTGATGACGAAACATCTTCAGATGTTGGACACCCAACTGAGCCAAATCAAACTACTCTCACCAATCAGCACAAGTCGGGATAGCTTCCAAGTGCAACCAAGATGAATCTGGCAAAGGAAAAGTCAGTGAACGCCATTACTCTGAGATCTGGGACAAGCTACAAGAGTCCCGAGATGGTTATGAATGATTTTGGAGGCAAAAAGGAGCAAAATTGCGCAGGAGATGGATCCACATCGATCGACGTGCCTCCCGCGTCGATCGATGCCAAAGATAAAGCCACGTTGATAAACACTCACTCTGTTCATTTTATTGATAGGTTTATGCTTAGATTATACTTCAGATTGAGCCATTACGTGATGTTTTCAGGCATTATTCTTATTCTTTAAGGAAATATTACGTTTGGCTTTGTTTGATGT